>OZ023328.1:44677224-44887224 GCA_964007535.1 Brachyptera risi
ACTGATTGGTCGTTTTATCATCATGGTGGCTTAAAAAAACACTTAGCGAATTCGCAATCCGAATAACGCAATAACGCGGAAGACCAGCATTAGACCCATTTTATTTGAAAAGTGTCTTTAGCGAAGTTTCTATATTAGGCTTCTGGAAAGTGACGTCACCCATTGTTGAAAGAGAGAGACAACAATGTCCACCAGTTGGAATTGACCAATAAGCATATTTGGTAGTCCACCAGTTCGCTGTATTGCTATAGTTTAACGATTGTTTGTCGTTTGTTACGTGCCAGAAACCTATTCTAAAAATGTTTTTACGAAAAATAAAAGTTTGTCGTTCAATCTAATTAATTATGGTTTACAAATATCATTGGTATCCAAGTGTAATTTAAAGCAAGTTGATATACGCTAATTATTGCTCGATAACAAATATAGTAGGCCTATTTGTAAGATCGGACCTAAATATATCGAATATACATAATCCTGAACATATTATGCTTAAATACCTTATTACAAAAATACAGGATTATTACTATGATCATTATTTACACTTTATTAATTGGGAAACCAGACTTTGATCAACTCGACACGTAGACATATGGCGTTTTCCTCTATAGTTACAAGAGTAACCGTTCATTTGAATCAAACAAGCCATGCAAACATACGGCATGCACTACCTGATAATTACAGTCCAGTTGCTTGACCGATTCGTGATTCTATTGTTCTTGGCGTTATTCGATCTCGTCACAGCAAACACAGAAGGACCAATTGCCAGCTGTGGCACAAAAGGCACACTGCATTTTTTCATGTAATAGACGTGCAGTTGTTCGTATTTCGTATTTTCATAGACCAAAGCAGTTTCTGGACCAAAGATATACTATATATATATATATATATATATATATATATATATATATATATATATATATATATATATTCCCGAGTATATCTTGGTATATCTTTATGTCTTTGTAAATCTTTGTACGGTAATTATCTTTGTATCTGGGTATATCTTTGATCACACTTAGAATGAATAACATATTGACTCGATTATACTTTTTATATATATATATATATATATATATATATATATATATATATATATATATATATATATATATATATATATATATGGTTTATATTCTCTTTATCGACTATTATTATTTTAAGTGGTCATATGTCATAATTATAATCATAATTAATTCTAATTAACATTGATTCTAATTTCAATTAACGATAATTATAATTAATTAATATGTAAAAGACAAAGAAGGTTCTCATGGTCCGTTTGCTATCAATGAAGAAAACCTCTCAAAAGTAAGTGTTTTAATCGAATCAACACGTTGTGCATGTTTTAGCTATTTTCAATGTCATTTTAGGCCCATTATTATATCAATAAATAATCATCATCGAATAATTTATCAAGTGATGACAATAAATTATTAACAATCATCAATTATTATTTATTAATTTTTTCAAATATTTTTGATTACTACATTATGTATTTTTTGAAATTATCATTCGTTATATATATATATATATATATATATATATATATATATATATATATATATATATATATATATATATATATATTCCCGAGTATATCTTGGTATATCTTTATGTCTTTGTAAATCTTTGTACGGTAATTATCTTTGTATCTGGGTATATCTTTGATCACACTTAGAATGAATAACATATTGACTCGATTATACTTTTTATATATATATATATATATATATATATATATATATATATATATATATATATATATATATATATATATATATATATATATATGGTTTATATTCTCTTTATCGACTATTATTATTTTAAGTGGTCATATGTCATAATTATAATCATAATTAATTCTAATTAACATTGATTCTAATTTCAATTAACGATAATTATAATTAATTAATATGTAAAAGACAAAGAAGGTTCTCATGGTCCGTTTGCTATCAATGAAGAAAACCTCTCAAAAGTAAGTGTTTTAATCGAATCAACACGTTGTGCATGTTTTAGCTATTTTCAATGTCATTTTAGGCCCATTATTATATCAATAAATAATCATCATCGAATAATTTATCAAGTGATGACAATAAATTATTAACAATCATCAATTATTATTTATTAATTTTTTCAAATATTTTTGATTACTACATTATGTATTTTTTGAAATTATCATTCGTTTCATAGAGATTAAAAGAAAATCCAAAATCCATGCATGTTTCTCATTGGGTACTCATTTCAATTCGAACATCAATTAATATCGCGACGAGTGTATTTCAGTTTTTATTGAATGTAATGTCTGGAAGAGAGCTGGGGATTAGGGAATAAACAGCTGGCAGCTCGCCGGTGGGGGCTCGTCCATTGCTCACACCCGCCTACAGACGTCAGGCCTATGACGCAAATCACAAATATAATCACAAAAACAAACTGAAATAGTTTTAAAAAATACTAGCTTTACGACTTCGTCGCTAAATTGTAATGATATATATACGGATATATAGCAGATACTATAATTAATCCAGGTGCTGCCGACGGTATATCATGTGCTAATATTTCAGAAAGTCATCATTCTGTTTATTGCCATAGCAACAAGCAGTGATTACGAATCCAATATAATTATCTAATATCTACTAATCTAATATCTAATACAAAAGTGTTTTCATTATATGAATTATTTTTTGACAGTTAAAGAATGAAATTCCAATATAATTGACCATTGTAGATGGGCGTGACTTATACGAAGCAGGGGAAATTTGAGATACCTTGATTGGTTATTACCCTATTTCCCCTGCTTCCCTGTCCACTTGATTGGTTTTCATATTTTGTGACATCACGAGGGCGGACGATCTACAATGGTCAATTAACTTTTCAACTTTTTAAATGTAGTGTGGTGTGCGTATGATTCCATGTGACTATGCTGTTTTGAGTGTGAGTGTGTAATCGTTTGTAGGTCTTTGTGTATCAAGTGTGATATTTACTATAGTGTATCTTTCTATTTACATGTATCTCATATTTTAACGTAAACTGACGATGCACAATGTAGTAAACATACAATATAACGAGAAAATAAAGAATCATTATCATTAACAAAACTTGGCTAAATCTGATTATTCCATATACATATTATGAATGTGTATTATCAAATATGATTTTTTTTTTTTTAATATCATCGAAACTTGATACAAAATCATTGTTCCCCAATTAAGGCTAAGGATGAAAAGTAGGATCGTTTGGACGGGGCACCACAAGGGCCATCTTACCACTCCATTTTAATTATTTAAAACCAATGAAATTCAACACCAGGACTGCGCTGTTGGTGACCATAACTTTCCGCCGTAGATAAAGTCTTTCAGTTTCCGAAAGTCCGAAACACATTATAAGTAAAAACCATTTCTGTGATATATATCCGGACATTATCAGCATTGGTATTAAGAGTAAATAAACAAAACACACGAATGTTGATATCTTCCACTTTGAACCAAGTCTCTTGGGCAATGATCACTTATTCTTTCCATCAACAGCAGATAAATTTAATAAATCAATTATGAAACATTGAAATTGGGCTAAGCGGTACTGGAGGATTAGAAAATAGCTGATTATGAGTTAATTCAAGTTAATACTAAAATACTAGTAAAAATAGTGGTTAATAGTAAAATACTAAATATTCACCATTGATAGAATATCAACAATAGAATAAATGATAACAATAGAATTTCAACCATGTCTCCTTTCCCTCTTCTGCCATGGCCGACGTTAGTTCCTGCTCACACAGTTTGGCAGCGCGCATATCGACGAATGATTGAATGAATAAGGGGTGTGTAAAAAACCATCAAGTACATTCTGTATAAATATCTCGCTCATCTTACAACGTATATATATACGGCGTTTTCATAGTTATTTTGATTCATTATATGCTGTAGTCCAACCTATAATGGTATTGGTATCTCACCTATCTGTGGACAAATGTGATTTTCTCTCTCCTAACTCATTTACGTAATATAATGTACCCTTTCATACCAGATTTGAAAATGACTCAATCAAATCAATCAAAATCAATTTATCTCAATAGCAACAAGAGAATTGTATAATTTCTCGCAGTATGTTTTTACTTAAAAGTTGAAAATAATATGTATAAGTGCTAAATATGTGCATGTGTCGTACAATACGACTTTGAGATGAACATTAAAATTATATTATCACACTTTCTTGCCCCCACGTAAGTTTTACATCGGGTACAAGGTGAAATCTAGTAATAAGGCCACCGTCTGGATCTAATAATTATTTTTATCTTCATTTGTTGGACTAATATAGACTATGAATTCAGAAAATTACATAATTTTCAACTTTCAAAGCTTGATTGACTGCTTTGAAAAAATCACCTCGGCAATGTCTCGATCTTCGTGTTTTTCCTTTTCTTCTGCAACCAAAAGCTGGCAGTCCGTCAACAACAAACGTAACGTATACGATACTAATGAGGTGACTTGTCGCTATTTCTATACCCGTTTCTTACCAGGGAACCTGATTCCAAACCAGATATTGCTGGTTTCAGTGACTGGAACAATGTCACTATTACACTGGTTTTATGTGATGTGAAGACAGCTAATAGAAAAAAAAACGAAATTCGTAAATCTGAGATATGAAAATTTTAAATTATGATGAGTAACTGACTTGAATTTGTAAAACTGTTGTTTGTCTATAATAATCATGAGATATAATTAGTTAGCCAAATCTGATTGACCAAAGTGAATATAATTTGAAGCCGACGCCCGACAGAGCTCTCTTCTGTATTAAATAAATAGAATACTTATATAGGCTATATTGATGATTTAATTTCAACTACCAAGTTTCATTAAGGCTACCTTAATTTGATATATTTTATTATTTTACCGTAATTTCTGGTCTCATACATGTCCGTTTTTTATTTTTAACAATGTAAGAAAACAATATAATATAACAAATATAAACAAATATAAACAATATAATTTGTAACACAACAGCTATAAATATAATACAATATATTGTTACAATACACCTTTTAAAATATTTTGAGATTCGATTACAACTAGTATGAATTATGAAATATTACCATGCTCAACGGGTTGATCCTTATATATTATAGATATTATCTATATTTATCTATTATATATATCTCTATAATCTATTCTATGGTACAGCAGAGCTAGTTACATAAAATATTTCTTTCAAGTATGTCATTTTCTTAGCGCGCTACACGTACTGAAACCTCGCGGACAATGTATGAACCTCAATTTACCCAGCTGTTCGTATTTTGACATCTTCACTTCGAAGATCACCATGGTTACCTGCAAGGCGTAAACGCTGTGGAGGCGCCTTTGTGTCTGTTTTACTGTTGCGTTTATGCGTCGGCGTCAACTGAGGCGTCGTCGTCGTCAGTTATTCACTGCCTAAAAATATTTTGTACCTTATTTTGTAGTCATTTTTTATAAACTGTCTGTGATTTTACAATTTTCAATGAAGTGAAATATTATAAATTATAAGGGGCGTAGTCAGAGCGTGGTGCAGGCAAAGATTAATCATGTCAAAGGATAAGCTGGCATTGTCAATTGCTACAGATGATCTTGAAAACTGGATGTCTAGGTTACCAGCCTTATTAAAAGACCATCCAATTATTCATTTAGCTATACCAGGTGCGTGGTAATATTGTCATATAGTGCATCGTGACCTATTTCATTTGTTGTATTTTTTCATTTTTTTTTCAATTATATATGAAGTCTCTTGGCCGAGAGGTATGGGTGTTTCTTTTTAGTGACCAATTGGAAGTGTCAAAAATGGCAGATCTTTATGAGTGAATAATCCATCATGTTTGAGGGAGTTTTAAACTATTACGTAACAGTTTTTATTGTGCGCTGGCTTCATTCGATAGGCCTAGATCTAATCAAGATCTAGAAAACACTAATTTTAGGATAAAAAATGGAAACTGGTCACAATGCACTATATTACAATTTTACTCTTATGATTTCAAATTTGAATATGCCTACCATAACGTGCAGAAAATTGCACAAATATTTTGTTGGCCCGATCAATTGCTCCTTTAAATAACGTACGTCGTATTTTCTCACAAACAGATTTTGCTCTAACAATTGTTCTGTAACTAATCCATTGGTGCCTCTCAAAAACACTAACTAACTGTATTTTGTATTCGTACTTTCATTCCAGGATCGCATGACTCGATAAGTTACAGCATAAATAAAACATCTCCAGTTTCGCCCGATACTATTTACTGTGTTAAACAACTTTGCAAGGTGTTTGGTCCACTAATAAGACCAATAGTATACAACTGGTCGCTCACACAGCATATAAATATAACGGATCAACTCAACAATGGCATAAGGTGATGAATATTCATTTCATTTCAATTATATTCTCAAATAGACTATAATAATAATAATATATAATAATATATAATTGATTTGTGAAGACTTTGAAGTTTTACAATTTGCTGAATTGTACTGGTATTTATGGGTTAGCTGATTGACAATCATATGAGGGAATATATTTCTTCTTGTAAAGACACGAAATCCGGCCTTGATAAAATAACAGGATTAAAAATAATGCAAAAATGACAAAAAATATGTAAAAGAAACGTTCATTTTCATTTTTTCAAAATTACCCTGATAGTCAATACCCGGTTCCGGTACCCTGTTCCTAATTTGTTACCCAAAGGCATCACCTTGGTTACATATATGTTATTTGTGTACCTTGAGTAATGATCAACTACCTGTAATTCATGTTTATTCATCAGTTGCTACAACCGTCTCGTAAAAAGCTCTTGAGACGATCAAAAGGTAATTAGATCATTGGACGATTAAAAAATACGCAACAAGTAGAACAAGAAGGCTGTGACTTGACTTTTATATGATCTAAATAAAAGTGTAACCAAGCTTTCCATTACATTTCACATAAATATGCCTATATCGGTCATCTTCAACGTGTATGCTGCATTTTCCTAGTATTCATATGATATTGTATGTTTTCAATGTTAAATTACTTGATAAAATCTAACACACTATTTTCATTTGAACAGATATCTGGATCTACGGCTTGCCACAAAACTACAAAACAAAGAACTATTTGTAGTTCACGGTTTATATGGGAGTGAGATCAAGCAAACACTCAACGAAGTCGATCATTTTTTAACGAAACATCCAAATGAAATCATGATCTTAGATTTTCAACACTTCTATCAATTTTCCATGGAGGCCCATTCATACATGTTATCAACATTGGGTAATCTCTTTGGCAACAGGCTTTGTCCCCTCCCTCGTGACTTGAAACTTGTATCATTAAAATGGATGCGTGAGAATTGGTATCAGGTAATCGTCATCTACCGTGATTTATCTGCAGCGGGTTTGTCGACCATGTGGCCGGGAGTATGTTGGCCAACACCGTGGCCTGAAACAACTTCTATTCCGTCTTTGTTTCATTTCTTAGATGAGAAAATGGCTTTACGTCCAAAAAATGCAGGATATGTTACACAATGCGTTTTAACGCCAAATGTGAAATATGTTTTACTTCATCCTTTTTCTACTTTAGAGTCTCAATGTGCGATTCAGTGTAATAGAGCTATAATCCCGTGGTTGAAGAAACAAAGTCCTGGACAAACAGGCATTAATGTTGTTATTGCAGACTTCATTAAGATGAGTGGCATACCATTTTCTGAAACAGTTATTCAACTTAATTCTAAAATACTGGATCAGATTGAAGATCAGAAGGCAATAAAGCAGTAGGATGTATAATAGTTCTAGTACCAATATCTTGCCAGATGTGTATACTGTAGGTAAGTTGTCGCAAAGGAATATTAGAGTCTAGTCGCTTCAAAAATAACCAAAGTTTCATTGGAAAACATTGTAATAGTTGATATTCTCTGGTTGTTCCTGTGAGAATAATTAGTCAAGTACGTGCGAATACTCCAATTATACGGCAATGCAGTTTAGAATCAAGTAGGAAATAATAGACAATATTTAATGTAATGAGTAATGACTCACGTAATTTGCAATACATTCTGTTATCCTGCTCAGTAGTAGAATATGTACACACATGAAAGTACCAGTAAGATGAGTTCATCATAACTTTGTTCATTTTGTAACAACCGTACTCTATTTGCACGTGCACCCATGCACACACAGTGAGAAGTAGGAACTTTGTTTGATAGCGTAGCATCAAACAAACAATTGATACAGTTTGCAACACACTGTCACAAACTGTGTTGCACAGTTTGCGTGTTGAACACTGTCAAAATAAATACGAAAACAGTATTACGGTATTTAATGTACACTCTGGACCATAATGTAGTATGTCCTTGACAAACAAATGTGCATATATTTGAAAATTGAGCTTTACAAATGATCAAAACCTATGGTAGCCCAGGATTCTTGAAATACCAAAGGTAATATTTAATTTATACAAACGTTGGATTCAATGTTTCATTTTTTTATCACTATCGAAATCTTCGTATACAATCTTGAATCAATATGAGCGTGTAGAAGTTTTAAATATTGAAAACATTTGAAATTGAACCGCTCAAAAACGGTCTGTGAGCGTGTGATATTTTCAGTACGATACGTATATCTTTTTTTTGTAGCCATTAGCTGTAGGCCTATATATTTCATGAGTCATAATATATATCTCATCGCAATATAAATATTTATATGGATAATTCCTTGACATTTTGTGATATTTTAAAATTTTTATATTCATATAATACTAGGATCTATGTGCAGATCTTCAGTACCAGTGTTTTTCTTCTCATAAAACGTGTATTTTTACATTTTTTATCGCTAGGCAACCATTTTTAACTACAGTATACTCTCAAGGTACTGCACCGGTATATTTCACTATACCAATTTAACGAGTATAATTTGATACATTTCCTATACATATTCTTCACAAAGTTAATATTAGTTCACTTCTTCTATCACTTTAGTTTGTCTCAATTATTGCATCGTATGTTGAATTTAATTACGTATCTGATTTTTCATATCACGATGTGTGGTTGCAGTCACATAAAAATATTGATCAAGCTACATTAAAATTGTATACTGTAATTTTAAATTGAATTTTCATGTAGCTTGAATATCAGTAGGCCCATATTTTCACAAAGATTATATTCTTTGTGAAATATACTGATATTATACGCAATAAAACTAGAAAAAATATGCATTCACACTCTATGCATAATTTATAGTAATAAAGTAGTGGATAAATATGCATAGATTTGATTCAAATTTTGGAATAAAATATTTTATGTGACCTCAATTGTACATCATTTTGTTCCGTTAGTAGCGATTATGCATTTCCTGAGTAATTGTGTTCATGATGAAAAGTCGATTAGATGAGCTCAACAAAGCCAAGATCTAAAGGTCGTCTCAATCTGGCTGACAAAATATGTTTACGAATACAGTATATGTTACTCAACGTCACAGCTTTGCATTGTGGGCTTGTTAGCTATCAAATCTGCCTACCCTAACATAGGATCAACATACCAAACTTTCTCTTGAACATATTTCTTCAGTAGGCCTACATCGGTACTTATGTCTTAGCTAGCCATGGCACATAAGAATATTTTCAACAGTGCATGTCTGTAGGAAAGGAGGGATAGAAATATGGCAATATATACTTTTAATCACAAAATAAGAAGGTCGTCTATCAACAGAATACTAATTATAAAAATGTTGGTAATAACTAATTAGTTAAATTATCTTGTTGCAATTTTTGGATTTCAACAATTTCTAATGATGCAGTCGTTCCATTACGTAAACTTCATTCTGAAGTCATACGGTAATACCATGAAAAATATCTCGCCTATACAAATTTTACGGTGATATTTGTGTTTGTTATGCTAGTAGACAACTTTCTTTCGTGGATACAAGCCCAGTGTAGTGTATCAAGTGTACATGTATTTAAAAATGTAGGTCCTGTCTTGCGAAAGCGGCAATACATAGCGATACAACTCTGATGAGTGAATTTGAAGAAAGCTTTAAAACTCAACAAAGCTTAACCAGTGGAGGTGTTTTTGTTCAATTGAAAAGAAAGAAATCTTGCTTGTTCATCTATCGACAATTCAACATCTATCAACATTGTAGAACGTTCCAATATGGTACTTAATTGAGGCAAATTATATTACTATAATTGAATGCATGACAGCTTTAAGGTGTGTCGCTATAAAAAATTGTAGGACCTATTATTAAATTATAAATCAATAATATGTGTAGGTGGTCTTAGGTAATAAAGGTACATCATAGACAATAATGTTGGGTTAAGGTAATCATTTATTGGATTATTTTCCATTTCAACCTGATTCCCTTCTTCAGAAACATTTCATAAATTATACAAACTTGATCTATCTTACGTCACATGATCTAAAATAAATAACACACTTGGCAGCAATCATTCAGTAGACCCATTTTATTGGTCATCACCGGGTGGTCCTGTACTGGAACAAAAAGGAACACGAGGACAAAGATCAGGGATGAGGAAGGATAAAGATTCGTGTGTGTGTGTGTCTACAATAATTGAGGGATGAGAGTGAATAATAGATTAATAGTTACAAATACAATTTCCTGTTATCTGAAGGAAATAAAATTCTACTAAATGCCAACGTGACAAACAATATTTAGAAATGTAAAAAATGTAATAAAAATGTGAATGTCTTATCATGTCGAGTACTGGTATGTGGTAGGCGAGTGGACCTACTGGTTCATGTAAATGATCACCATACGTAGATCTTCATAGAGCCTATTGATGCAGTAGGCCTACCGTATATAGTATGCTGTATGCAATATCAGACCAAAATCATGAATAACTGCTACTTCCATGTAAAGTCGGCGAGTGAATGAAAATGGCACCATCTAAATTTTTGAAACTTAACTGAGTCAGTATTCCAATTGGGCTAATCCTCGTTACTGTGAGTTTGAAATGCAAATTTATATAACCATTTCTATTATATAACTGGGTGAAAATTAAATATGTGTCTGAGAGAGGGTGAATCCCAAAAGAAGGAAATGTAGGGAAAGGGCAATGAGAGTGAATTCACACGTCTTTGAACTATTTCTACGACATTGTTCAAATTTTCAAATTTACAAAGCCTTTACTTTTAGCTGTTTCATCTTAGGAGCTTTCTTCTTCAGTTGACGTTTCATCTCCCGATCTTCCCACTTTCGTTGTTTTTCGGGATCGTCCTCCTGGAAGAAAATAAAACAAATACAATGAGAAAATGAATTTCGAAAACCAATGTATTTCGAACACTTAAAATAGACTAACAAAATACATATCTTCAGAACTTGATAAGTCTGGTTGCCTGGGACGGCAGAAGGTTTTCACCTGGAGGCAAAAAGAAATTCCCCCAAAAATAATTTCGTAACCTCGTCGAGCGTGCTTATTACAATATTATTAATTCCACATTTGCATGCAAGTTTAATTCCATATTTGATGCATTTTAAAAATCAAAAATTGAAAAATCAGTGTAATATAACATTTTCCTTCAGTCCTTATTCATTGTTATGTGGTCTAGAGATTTTGTCTTTCAGAAGTGGTCTTCTTAACTAGTGGTCCAGTTTAACCTATACGCTTGTCAAAAGTTGAGAATTATAATACTTCTTGGAACACAAACTTATATTGACACTATGTAATAATAATAATAAGAAGATCAAGATAATAAGACTCAAGATTTTCTCCCCACTGTGAATGTTTGAATTGTTTTGTAACCCTGGCATTATTACTTTGGGATTCATTCTTTGTTAAATACGGTTAGTTATCTCATTTTCAATTAATCTTTGGGGTGATAAGATCGCCCTCGTGGTGCCCCGTTCAAACAATCCTATTTTTCATCCCTTGCCTTAATTGGGGAACAATGATTTTGTATCAAGTTTCAATGTTATTAAAAATAAAATGAAAATTAATCGACACTTATCACTTGCTGGATCATTCATTATTGAAACAGCATTATACGGAGTTTATGTTGTATAAACGTCGGCCTTACAAAATATTTGTTTTATTTGAAAATGTAAATAAGATTATGCTCTTGACCAATTTCTTCATACATTCATATCTAGACCAAATCATGATTGAAACAGTTTTTATTGGGGGTATCGTATCCTATTTAGAGTACCGGTACACGTTTGTTTGGTGAAAACTACGTAAATTGTTATGTAGGTCCTAGAACGAATCTTGATGATACAATATTTAAATTAAATTATTAATATAAAACCTCAAAGTCGATTCTAGGTCTATATTCGCTATTTCTATTTAAAATTTGAAAAACTTTGTCAGAACTAGACTGCATGCAGAAGCTCCACGCACAGAAAATTTCAAATCCTCATATTTATGTAAATTATAAACAAAAATAATACCAGGGGTACCGAACGGTATTCTATTCATTTTCGTGCACTTGCTATGCGTGCTACATAATGAACTACTTGGTTCACCTACCAACAAAATCCGCTCCTTCTCCTGCTTCTTCTTCTCCTCTCTCCTTGCGGCGGCCGCTTCCGCTCTCGCTGCATGCGTTGTCTTCAAGAACGCTTCCTCAACTCGCAGTCGATTCTTGTCGGCTTTGTTCTTGGCTTCTTTACCAAGACGGAAACGTTTCACACGTTCCATGCAGTAAAACACTAGTTGAAGCAAGGGTTTCATGTGATCCATTGCATCCTCGGCTGATTTCGATTTCGTTGGGATGTTGAAACCGAACATCAACACTTTCTTGACGTCGGGAAGTTTTGTCAGCGTGGCATCCCTGAAACACGAGACAGACTTTCGAACAATCGGTCTTTCGAATGATTGGCATTTCGAGCATTTGACGGGCAACCATACAAGTGTTTCGGCTCCTATATTTGCAGGTATATTTTATAAATTTCTTGTAAGCTGTAGAGTGTAGAGTATTTAAAAAAGCTCTATAAAACATCATTTAGTAAAACAGACCAATTTTCAGAATGTCTAGTAACTGTGTTTTACTCGGATTACGTAACTGATTTGTACTGCATTAGTAATAAGTTATCAATTCATTCAGAGAATAACCATGGAAGATTCTGTGTCAAATGTAATTCTGCTCTGCATACATGCATGTTTACTTACTCTGGCTGTTTGGGTCCAGAAAATTGGTCGGAGAAGTGGATATAGTCGATGAGATCCGGATACTTGTTGATGACGGCAATCATGCGAGTGTCAATCAACGAAGCCGCTGCTTCCGTGATCTCGCTCAATAGGTTGAAGTTGGCAGGGAGGCCAAACTTCTCCATTGATCGACGTTCCGGACAATAAACGCTCTGAAAATTAAACTGCCTTTATTCTAACTGAAATGTAAGGCTTACAATAAAAGGCCTATGCCACAATACAGTACCGGTAGAACTTTGGTAAAAGTTTTAAAATCAAAACTTTTGACTGAATAACACTTTCTTACTGTGTAAATATAGCATGGTTGTCAGTTGTCACTAGAGACCTACTGTAGGCTTATAGACCTATATTAGAAGAAAATGAATTCCAAAGAATAAGGCTTTAAATCTCTATAAGCAGTAAGCACCATCTTCATAAGTGTTGTCTCAATATTTAAAAAAAAAATCAATTCATTACCATTTGAAAATAATGATAAAATATTGATCACTCTCATCTAACCTAACTGCAGGTCAAGTAAATAATAATGTAATAATAATCAATACAAATATTAATTGAAATAAATAGAATATATTTCAACTGGGCATAAGCCCACAATATTCCAAGTTTGATAGGCCTAGTATTATTATTTTGTAACAATGAACAATCAAATGTACCGTAACAATTGAATGAATTAATTGAGGCTTCTAATAAGTTGGTACGCTCATTGCTACATAAAACAAAAAAGAGGCTCTCTGTGAGTCCTTAGTTCTCACCAAGTCACCCATATCTTTTGAAAGGCGCGTTGCTGTCTTCTTGGTAGCGATGCAGAATATGAAACTATCCATGTCTTCTTTGTTCATTTCAACCTTGATGTGGACTTGATCTGTTGATGGTCTCATTATCTGTGCAATCACGGCAACCAAATCTTGCCTCTGAAACGTCACAGATTAAATCAAATATTAGACCAACTTGAAATTTGATTTTGTTTTCTTTGTGAACAAGTCAGAAACAGTAGGCATATCAAGTTGACGAGAAAGTTTTGGAGTCAGTTAATGGGACTTACTGTGAAATTTGAAAAATGCTATATAATTCAATACTAAGTAATGATCTAGGTCCTATTTATAGCCCTATACGAATAGTTCTGTAGGTCTCTATTACATTTGAAATTAATGTTGCATCATATTTAGTCATAATATATAATATATTCATCCATTGCCTCATATTAATTGGGGAACAATGATTTTGTATCAAGTTTCAATGTACTGTAATATAAAAAGAAATATATACATTTAGTCCAAGTTGAGGGCTAACTAAAATGTTTGTTTTGAAAAATACCAAAGATGACAAATTCACAATTTTTTTAAACGAGTTTAGGCCTACAATATAATTGGGATCAATTATATATATAAAATATAGGGGCCTATACAATATATATATTTTCATCATGTAGTTCAGAAATTTTCAAATTTTCAAATTGAACCATTTAAAAACAAGGTTTTAGTAGGCTTGGCTAGGCTTACAAATTACAATGTAATTTAATAATGGGATGAAAGCAAAGCGAATACCGTACTCAGTTTCACTTGAAAGCCTCTTTAGAACGTTTTTCAGCGGATCAGACAGAAAAAATCCACTACAGTGAAAAACTTGCTAGAGAAACTGTTGAACATGTGGGAGCCTATGGATGGGATCAAA
The DNA here is from genome assembly GCA_964007535.1 of Brachyptera risi. Lineage (NCBI taxonomy): Eukaryota > Metazoa > Arthropoda > Insecta > Plecoptera > Taeniopterygidae > Brachyptera > Brachyptera risi. The sequence goes on from OZ023328.1 coordinate 44,692,045, forward strand.
GAATGAAACTTACCAAGGTGAAAAATGTACTAACGAGAAACTTACTCAAGAGGTTCCACTGTATTTATGTTTAAGATAATAATTATAAGTGAGATCTAATAGAAACAATCTCTCAACAAAATGGAAATTTTTCCAAATTGAATTCCCCCCCTTCCTGGATCATTTATGGTTTACTTGTCTAGGGCAATCGCCAATGTACCAGTTATTACCTTGAGAAATTTCAGTTCAACAAGCATTCCCTCGCAGCATGTTCGACCACTGCACCACAGCATGTACATGTTTTCCGAGTCTTTGACCAATCCTGGGTTTTCGTTTTCCATCTTGCCATCATCACCTGTCAAAAAAAGAATAATATGTACAGATTGGTAAAATGGTAAATGAGAACTAGAATACCGGTACTCAACATAAAAACAAGAAGCAAGAAACAGAAGCAAAGTAGCAAGGTCTGAATGTTGTTCCTTGCCAAGACAAAAAATGTCAAGTCTGAAACTTGTAACGGGTGAAGGGTAGGGGGGCTCCGGGGGTATACTCTTGCTAAGTAATTACTCAAGTTACAGCTCTTGGGCCAGCATTAGCTGGCCAATTACTTCAAAACAAGCGATAATAGTTTTCCAGCAACGTTGATTATGTGCATTGTACGGACTGCACCAAACATGACCGATGCAGTATGGTATTTTTTTTTATCGTTACTTTTCCCCATGAAGCAGATAATGCCATCACAAACAACAAGTGGAGTGTTAGATAGATAGAATTACATAGATTTACTTACCAACCAGACTGAAATTGTCCTCCAATAACTGACGATGTGTGTTGTACCAAACATTGGCTAACGTATTGTTTTTACTTTTACCCATGAAGAAATTAATGCCATACACAAGAAGCCCGGCAATCATCAACATCTCCAAGTAAAAACTGTCCCAGTTGGTACGGAAATGAAGAGGAACTTTTGTGATGGTTATTTTGGGTGCATCCTTGTCATCCAGTTTACCACTGCTACCAGCGCGGTCGTTGTCAAAACCTTCGAACTCTTCATCATCTTGGAAATGATCGAATTCACCATCTTCATCCTGGTTGAAAGTAAACCTGATTAGTAAATCTGGCTGATTAGTAAAATGATCTTCATTAGACCTCATAGAGTCTTCAACCTTAGATTTCTTCATACTTGACCTCGGGAAACAATAAATTCCTCTCCAGTGTATATTTAATACTGAGCCAACAGAATTATATCGATTCTACAATCAAGTAATTTTTTGTCTGCATGTACAACTTTGGCCTACATACGGTGCGGTATCTAATATTAAAATTTTCTAATTATGACCAGTTGCAGTTTCATACCGGTACTACAACATTGGGACGAACCTTCATTTTGAGGGACTTTTGTGACATTTAGAGGGTCACAATAGGCCTACGAATGGCAGTTGTGTAGAGGATGGCGATTATTTGTGAATAATAATTGAGATCGATAGGCTCAACATGGCCTAGGCCTATAAGGTTACCATTCAACACATAAATGTGGACGTCTTGTCTCGGTGAGCCCACTACTTTTAGCTGGGACACATTTTCCTGTTTTGTGCTAAAAGTATTTTATTTAAAATTTAGACCACTCCTAAATCGACAATACACATGAGCTGTTTAAAAAAGTTATGACGTTAACTAACAAAGTGTTGTTTTGAGAGGAAACATGTAGGCTTACTGTGTTACAGTTTCTCATAGATTTGTGACGTGGTTTAAATTATAACATTAAATTTTTTGATATTGTACATCTAAATCTTACTATACATTTTCCTTGCGTTGTGAATGTGATAGATTATTACGCCTGCAAGATCATGGGCCACGAAATAAGAATGTTTGTATAAATAATAATAAAAAAAAATCGAGTCAAAAAAGGGGACAAAAGTGTTGTGCATTGTCAAATCATCAAGAGTTTGTGGAGAGAAGCAATTAGAAAAAAAAAGATTATGACTAAAACAACACTTGAAAGAAAGTTCCCAAAATTTCGCTTAGTGGGGCCCTTCAACAATCGCTAACCTTGGGTGACAGCTCTTTGGGGAGTGGTTGCATTTCCAAAGAATGGTTGCATTTTCAAAGAATAGCCGTCCTCTTTTCGACTTTTTTGAAATGGATACCCTCCATATGTATATTATAAAGTATGTTAAGTCAAACTAAAGCCTACTTCCACAACGGCTTCTTCGTCCTCTTCTTCCTCTCCTATTTCTATTTCATCTTCATCATTATTATCTCGTGGAGGTGTTTGTCTTCGAATAATGTTATCTGTGTCTGTGGTTATGACTTCCTCATCCTCTTCTTCAAAGTCCTCAAACTCAGCAAATTCGTTATCCTCAAGATCTTCACGATAATGAGCAGATGCCCATATTTGAGTTCCAACCAGGAAGATATGTAGCATGACAAGTAGGAGCCTCATTTTGCTAACCTGGATGAAAAATTGCAAAGATTTAAGAGCAGATCACATATTTTTTTCAAAATGTTTTAGGCTTAGTGGATGATACTGATAATTTATATTTGATGATGCTTGACATGTACAACGAGCCTAGATAATATCATTAAGTAACCTCTATACTTAATGATAATATGAAGCGTTGAAGCATTCTAGTCCAGTGCGCTAGCTGACTGAGCCAGCCACGAGGGGGGGAGTGAGGGGGCGTGGGCGGTACCACTATAAATTCAATGGCGATACTCCCTCTTGGTTAATACGCGGTTATGTTATTTTACATTGTAATTTTGTGCTACTCGGTACCAAATTTAGTTTTCATGTTGTATGGCTGAAAGTGGTTGTAGATGTTGGTGAGATGTGTTCATGATGTGAAATAGGCCTAGGCCTACATTAGTATTTTTGCACAGAATGTCATTTCGGTTAGGGTTAGATCGTGGTGTCCTAACCTTGGTTGGGGGTGGGAAATTATGTGTGGTACCTTACCAAGTAGGCCTATGACAAATTTGCCCATTATATGAACAATTTTTTTTGGCAAATGTCTATTGGGCTTTGAGGGATAGGGGCCCCTAGGCTGGATGGCTCAACATTTCTTATTTATAATAGAATTGGCCTAGGCCTTCTTACAAATTAGAATTAGCTTCTTGTCTTAGAAAGCTAGAAATTAACCTGCATCTAGGAACTATGCATGTTCATTCAGGCCTAATTATTTGACCATAAAATGCAATTTCAAACTGAATATTATGACATGCATTAAAGGCTAAACCTATGCGATTTAGGCCAGTCATCATGAGTTGCTCGGTCCCTGACCCGGCTGGAAATAGATTTAGGCCAATTAGCACAGCCCGTGTCAAGATTTCAATATTTGTAATGTATTTACCCCCTACAACGATAGGTCCTCTCAGCGATATAGTGTGAGCCTAGCCTAGGCCCGTGCGCCTTTATTATTTTTCACAGCACACTAATTTTAATCGGCAAGACGCTTCACACCTATTATTTACTTTAGAAAATTGATGATTTGGAACATTTGATGGGCGCAGGCCGGGGGTAGATTTATTTTCGAACACGTAATTTACGTTGCCTTCTTCACATCGCAATCGGTTTAAATGCATATAATTAATCAACTGTTGAAAAATGAAACCAGATGTACAAAAATGTTTTATCTTTTTATTTCTGACGTAAAAGTTTCAAATGTTGATGATATTTTGTCAGCATGAGATATCTACGTTTATACGCGAGAAAATTCTCTTCATCATGTTATCTACATCTGTGTCGTTAGTTAAAATTGAATACCTGATTGTGGTCAAATTTCTGTTCGAAATGTTTTCAAAAGTTGGCAGTATGTACCGTTCGACTTGTAGCCAACAGAAGAACTAAAGAATACAGCAGTGCTGGTATCTATACGACTAATTTTAACTATTTCATTCAATATATGATTATTTTTTTTCTTTTTTAAAAATCAGGTTCGCACTTCGCATTCGATTCACATCTTTTTGTCAAGTGATCCGGGCAGGAGCTAATTGTTTATATATGGATGTGATTTTATTATACCTACAGTACTGATGTGAGCAGCTGTGAAACAAACAGTTCACTTCTACCAGTTTATTAGTGTTTCCTTCTTAATAATTACCCTCTTTTTTATTTGCTCGTCTCTTTGGGATTATAGAGAGAATATTTTGTAGTTAACCTAACCTCACCTGCCACTTTGACATTAATCGGTGAGTACACATTATCAGGCTAGTTGATTGTTTGATTGGTAATAGTAACTGTTGGTTGATTGGTTGAGTACTAGGCCTAGGTCTCGCCAAGGCTTAGGCCTATGTATGTATCTTGTATATTTTTAGCTATTCAGAAAAGTATTTAGATCTCATTTTTAGTTTTCAAGTTCCAAATTGATCATTCAAATAATGATTTGTAATTTTTTTCACAGATACTTTTGAAGACCTTTTTAATTGCCTAAAATGAACCAGGAGAATTTATCTCTTGCTCAGGCAATGGCGGGAATGGATGTGAATGATCGGCCGCAGTCTGGGAAGAAGACCGTAATTGGTAAAATGCAAGAGAAACTACAAGGATTCAGGTAAGTGCTTAAAATGAAGTTTATGGTACAAAACTTGTTGAAAGTACATTGGGTTGTTTGAAACGTTGCATTTGTTGTATGTAATTTTGTAATGTTTTCTTGATACAAGTGTCCAACGTCTTTAACTCTTTAGTCTTTCCCAATTCATAACATTTTATATCGACTCCTTGAATATTATCCAACGAGCACCACAATCTCAGTACGATAGCCTACTGCCCACACATATTTTAATCACTGTTAATTCTACGCCCAACACTTCGGACTGTTTCGTGTAGTCTATGTTGCATTTCGAGAGAAAGGAACGTTTATTCATTTTGTGTCAAACAACTGATCATAAATATTCATGGGATTCTGAAATACTGTTTGGCCTAATATAATTAATATTTTTTCATAGAAAACGTAAAATTATGTGAGGCATATTAATTGTATTCCTGCCAGTGTTGTCGTGGTAAGCTGTTGGTTGAAACGTTTCACTTTTGTTTGAAAACATGTGACTAGATGTTTTGGGTGACATTAATATCTTGGTCTTTTGACCATTCATTTCTTTTTATATCTAGACCCACAGTAATTCTGACTTTGAATTTAATTGCAAATGTAGCCACCGTGTATTTATTTGTTTCAATAATTGAGTTCATGATTGTGCTACCAGTAGACCCACAATATTCATTAGGGATGGCTGAATCTCTACCCCTTGGAAAGTCGTCACTCATTTAAGTCGTCACTCAGAAAGTTGGTTTTATATATAATTAAATGTATTAATTGCATCTCTACCCCTCGGAATACTCGTCCCCCGCTATTTAATTACACGAAAACAATTACTGAAACTGAGTTCTGTGGAAAGTCTTCCCCACCCAAGGTCGTCACCAATAATATTACATCTTGTTGCCGCGAGTGTTACGAGTGTTGCGCGAGTGTTTCAATAATTTTGTGAAGCGACTATATTTATGAACACGTCTGTTTAGATTTCAGTCTAAAAATATATATATTTTTATATATATGTATATATATATATATATATATATATATATATGGTAGTAATATTTCTGCGGTAATGCCACTATGTTGAAACTCTTCGTGTCTTGACACTCTCTTTGACACGAAGAGTTTCAACATAGTGGCATTACCGCAGAAATATTACTACCAACTACCATCGGCCACGAGAACCTACGTAAGCATATATATATATATATATATATATATATATATATATATATATATATATATATATATATATATATATATATATATATATATATATATATATATATATATATATATATATATATATATATATATATATATATATATATATATATATATATATATACGGTATATATATTAGATTTGGATATAGTGGTTGCACTTATTATATGGATGTCTGTGACCCAGAAGTCTACCAGATGATAATTGACTAGTTTTGACCTTCCTTGGGACCAACTCCCTTGTATTGATGCTGCACAATATGTCACTAAACTGATTCACATAAGTGTTAAATTGACAAACTTATTTTAATATTTCAATTTTATCAACATGATCAGACTATGAGAGGTGTTAGCTAGAAAGTAGAGTCCAACTTGCAAACAAAGGTATTGTCCCCAAGCATCGTTATCACTAGCCAAACGCAAACATAAGCGTAGTAAGATGAGTGAGATATCTGAATAAGGTATATTACTCATTAAAGTAGTTCTATACCCTTGCTACTTTATCGACTCTGGTATTCTACACACCTTGATGCATATAAAGGAGACTTCATTGTTGGGCGAATGTCGAATCTAGAAAGCAGTGAATCTCCGCAACCTGAATGTGCTTTAATTTCTATGACGACATTTGATGAATAAAATCAGTTATTTTAATTTTTTCCTTCAGAACGGCTTGTTAGAAGTGCATACAAAATGGTGATAATGTGTATTATTCATGTATACACATTCAGAGAAAATTTCATCTCGTTTGGAGAGATTTTATTTTTCAACATTTTCCACCCAGCCAAATCTTATGGGGTTTTTAGAAACTTTGAGATGATATTTCTCAAAATCGGTCCAACCGATTCATTCCAAAAACTTTACAATTCCAAGTTGGATGAGTTTGCGTGTACAAAAAAAGTTGCATGTCGATCAATCAAACCCTGCGACCTGTGGAGTGCACAAAAAAAACAGACAAAAAAAACCCTATAGAAGTGGGATGGAGACTTCGCTACGCTCATCTAATAATTTTGATTTTTGCGACTATGGTAATTTGTTTTAGTCTCACCAATCTCTCACATACATACTTTTTGTTACACAGCTACTGAACTGGCTTCATCACTAATTTTGTCATATGATACGATTGTATTTCAAGTATGTTACGTAATAATGTAAACGGAGTAAAAACTTGAGAGGAATAATAATTAATAACCTAATATTCGCTGTACTCAGATAGTACGTCCGATGGTAATCTAAACTGAGACAAATATTGTTGATATATACCTAGAGATGATTATAATTAATGATAAATATATGATATTAATGATAATTAATGATGATTATTTTTTCTGTGTGTTTCTCATTAAGAGTTCACGGGAGTCGATTTAGCGAAATATCAGTTTCTTGGTGATAACTTTTGAACGGTATAAGATATCAAAATTCTAATACACGAGAAACACAGATGATTATAATAACTTCAATATTATATAAGTTATAACTATTTGAGTCATGTCACATAACTGTCAAGCGTTGACCGCTGAAAAATGTGTTTTGATAGCTGTCAACGCTTCACAGTTGAATTGAACGTGACTTAAATGGTCCTAACCTATATCATCTTGAAGCTATTATAATTATCTGTGTTTCTCGTGTATTATAATTTTGATATCTCATACCATTCAAAAGTTATCATCAAGAAACTGATATTTCGATAAATCGACTCCCGTGGACTATTCAAGTTCGTCATGAATTCTAGTCACTCGAATTTTGCTATCTCCAAATATATAACATAACGAGTGCTAAAAATGTGTTACAAATTCATTTTATTTCAGGGTGTAACAAATGAATAATGTCGACGAACGTCAAAGTATTCTATTTCGTTTGTTCATTTTGTAGTTTCAAGCCAGGCCTAGTCTTTATAGAGCCACTAATAATTCATGTCACTCAATTTGCTTGCGATGCCATCACCTTGGGATTATACGCATAATAAAATTATATCGTAAACTTAACTCATGATAATTATTTACAAAATCGTGCTAGTTTCAGGCGAAATTCTGTGAAAATCACTTACATAATTCGTGACTGGATTAAAAAGCAATTGAGCTATTGTTGTTTACCATGAGGCTCTTGGAAAATGTAAATATTGTATTTCAGCCTAAGCTTTAACACTAGGTATATATATATATTTTTTTTGTTGGGTTTAACGACGCACTGTGCGTCTATGTGACATAATCTATATTATGATTGTATGTGATCGTTTGTCTATGTGATATTAAGATCTATTTGCGTCGGATGAGGAATTAATGAGATGATGGGATAGTAGTCAAGGATCCTTAGCTTGTGATAAGTATGGTGGAAAGGTAGCTGTCGTTGCCGATATTGTAGGAACCATCCCGGCATTAGCTTTTACAGGCTATAGAAGGAAACCACAAAAAACCCTCGGAAAAACCCTTGTAAAAATGGTCGGTGGCGGGGATCGAACCGGGTACGATGCACCCACATCTCCCGGGTCACATGAAGCAAGAGCGTTAGCACTATGCTAAATGTGCCGGTCACAAGAGGTGGAAAACGGCCATCTGGTCATTGGTTGTCTTGTGGAAGACGTTCCACTAAATGTTACGAAATTGGTTTATTCTTGCAGTGAAAAGTTTCTCAATGTAATGGATACTAATTATCCAATTTGTCGCAAACTTTCATTACCGGTATCCAAATTAAAAACCGCAATTTTTATATATATACTCTTGAATCTTCTGAATCTTTCCAAAGTTCCACAACGAAACTCCCAATCGTTAAGGCGATTGTATAGGCGATTAGGAGTTTCGCTGTGGAACTATTGAAAGAGATTCAATATACCAGCAGGGGTTTTGGATATATGTAATATATGTAAAAAAGCTGTAAATGGACGTAATACCAATCCAATATGAGCAAGTAGTGCTACAATTTTCATGGAAATAGGATGAACGCGGTATATGGACACATTATTTTTCTCTAAACCATATGCTTCTACAGACCTTGCCGATTTGAAGACTTTTCCTTTCGCGTTTTTGAATAACTTCATGCTGTTTTTGAAACATTTAGGTCCGCTATCTACTTCGATTGTTTCCCCTAAAACTCTCAATAGGGTATTCGCACGTAACAAACGACAAACAATCGTTACTATGACAATGCAGCGACCAAATATTCTGATTGGTCAATTCCAACTGGTGCACATTGTTGTCTCTCTCTTTCAACAATGGGTGACGTCAGTTGAGAATACTCTTATAAAAACCCCTTGCCTTCCAATTTGTACCAACTATATAAGAAAATAATCCAAGATGAACGACAAAGGAAATTTATATTGTAAATTTGCCTGGTACCGATGGATACGCGAATGTGACCGTGACGTCACCCATGCTATGTCTAATGCAGACTTTTATCGTGCTATGTAACGAATTAACGATGGCGGTGAATAATGTATCTTTCTGTTTTGCTCGATCGTTCCAGTTCTGATTTTATTGTGATCTTACTTCTACCATAGTCTTAAGATATATTCTTTGGTCTATGCTCTTACTGATTCGCTTGTACTGTTTATTCGATTTATTTGCAAAATGTTAGACAACGAAAGACATTAGTGTAGACAGTCAAAATTCTGCGTGAAAATATGACGTGAATACGTATTTTCAACATTATTTTATTGGCAACAAATTGTGGTAAAGTATCTAATTGAAACCGAACGTAAGATCCTTGGTGCAATATAAGAAACTGGTGCAAAATGTAGTCGACATTCAAGATTTTGTAGTAATAGTTGATTATTGCATGGTCGTTGTTGCATCCATCGGTACGATAGCTATATGATCCAAGATATTATCAATCGAAATGGCAAAAAATGTTGTAATAATATTATTATTATTAATACTATTTTTATATCCCAGCTATTCAATAGTTTTGACCAGACCTTCAGTTTATCAGTTTCTATAATCTCTAAAATGGTCACAGGAGACAACGAGCTTCCGAAGGAGTGCTGTTTTTTTTCGACGTCTAGAGCCAATTCCTTGTCAATTCAATCTGAAGGAAATGATAAATAATATTTGCAGGAATTTACGAAGACATATTTTCTGTGTAGAGAGAAAGATATATTGACCACTTCCGAGATAAAGATATGCCGTATAGTTAGTTTTACTGGATGAATCTGACATTTTTATTTACTTCTTGGACGTGATTTGACTTGATTTAAAAAGTTGTGTCATATTTTCTAATAAACGATCAAGTTTTATTTCTATACTTCTTGGAGTGAAATAGAACTCGATATAGAATCAAGGAACGGTCAACGCTCCTAATCAGGGCTTTACAAATAACGCGTATAATTTTATTCTCATGTCCATTTAATTAATATGATCGCTTCGATATTTTCCATTCAACTTGGCTCCGACTCTTATTTTTGTGAGCTCAGAAATAGTGTATGTAGAAAGGCACACAGTTGACCACTAGTGATGGGCGTGGCTTATCAATAGGCCCCCTACATCACGTGAGTATTCAAAGATACCCTGATTGGTATCTTCGATGTTCCAATAAACAGCATTGGATATTATGTTTTGTGAAAATAGTTGACGTATAGTCAGTTATTTAGGCCTAAAATATCGGGAAGAGTAATAACAAAATATCCAGATGGCAGTGAATTTTGAACTTTGGTTGATCATAAGCTCGGTGTCCATCAGAAAACAATATAGCCAACATTAATCATCATCAACTAAATCAAGCTTTTAAATTAGATACCAGAAAGCGTTCGTTGCGACTGTGAATCAAGTACATTTTATATAGTGTATAGATGTGAAGAATTTTCGATTACACTTCATGAGTATCTCGCTCATCTTAAAACGCCTATACTGCGTTTGCCCAGTATAGTTAATTGATTTAAGAGTGAAAGGTCTGATAGATGAGGTGGTGAGGATAGGATGATCACAAAAATGTCTTGATCTAAATAGGTCCAGTTTTCTTATCAAAGACACATATATCTACATCTTGTACTTTTTTGTGGGTAATAAGAAGGAGTAGGCCTACACACACAATATATATATTTATATATATATATATATATATATATATATATATATATATATATATATACATGTATATATATTTATATGTGTGTATATAGATATATATATATATATATATATATATATATATATATATATATATATATATATATATATATATATATAATGCCACTGTATATAACGTAGACTCGCGGTCACATGAAATGTTATTTTTCCCAAAATTGAAAAAAAGAATTGTAGGCATATTTTATTATTTCGCTAATTTTTCAAAAGACTTCGTAGGTGAGTATGCCTATATACTAGTATACACATTGTCTGCCAGTCTTGGTGCGTATAATGTCAGGACATTTTTTTCAGGACACTGTTTATGGATTGATCGACTACACTTTGCAAATTTAACTATTATACTTATACTTTTTCAAAATACATAATTGAATGAGCGTTTATAAGGCTTCTTAACTCTTACGAGACTGACTGTGCTTATTTAAACGATGCTGCAGTGGGCTGCTATTAAGAATGAAGGATACCCACAATAAACCAAAATAAATTTGAAATAATAAAAACGACCATAACCTAAATCTTAACTGCCTGTTTTACCAGTACATTCAATCGGAAGGGCAGTGAGAGAACAAATATTGGTATTCAACCATCTAATCAGATCAACGAATTTAACTGGCAGGTGTGTGTGATAAACCTTGAAAGTTTGATACTATACCGAGCCTATAAATGATTGATCGAATACTTGAATAGACAGTCGAGTTTTATTTTGTCCACCCTTGATCTGAATTGTCTCCTAGAGGAATACTACGCGCGTATAGCTTTATAGACGAGGTATCATGTGAAGAGTTACCACTTATATTGTTCGGTATGTGTATGTATAGGTATGTCTGCTGTACATTTCAAGACATGCCTATAAAGTACATGTGTCTTATGTGTGGTCCAATACTCCAGGCGATTCCAGTAGACAATAGAAGCAAGTCAGGGCTACCTCCCTGATCAATCTACTATCTTCATTTTATATAATGAGAAAATAATAGTCAAAATAGTCGCCATGAATGGTCGTCAAGAAAGCTTCCATGCATGTGGAAGCTTTGGATGTAGGCAGCTAGCTATCATTTTATAATTTTAGATTCAAATTGTCTCATTAAACATAGTATTATAATATAGGTTGCACCAAAAGTAAAAATATTTTTTCCACCCGACCAATCCAGTCAGCCTTGTGATATTATATAGGATATAACAGATTTCAGACGAATAGAAAACGGACTTTAACTTTTGGTTCAAACTGCACATGCTAAACGAACGCCATAGGTGTCATTGTTGCTTAGCGATTCATGAATACTGATATTTATAGTTTTATATTTTCGCTGATATAATGCACCGATTTAGATTATAGGAGTAGCTAACTTTCGGATTATTGATGATTGTTCTTAACTTCAAATATAATTTTGATAAAGATTTTCGAGTGTGAAAACGTTATTTCGAATTTTAGATTTTCATTATACAGCTTGCATAATATACGTATAATTATAAATGCAATAGTTTGCAAATGAAACAAATTATTCGATCAAAATCTTACAAAACCAATAAATACCAGCGTCCTTCTATTGCAAGGCAACCACAAGCTATACCAGCTCAAGCGATGAAAGCGATAATAAATAAGCAGAGTACGCCTTGCAGAGTGACAGTAAACTTCTCTAGCCCTATACTGGTTTTAGACCTATACTTGTTCTCACGTGATGAATATAATTGTAAACACTTGAGAAATTGTTGAGAAACTTGCTTCAGTTTGAAAGATGTCATGTTTCTAATCGAAAACTTCATCTGATGAATCACAGACAATTTTTTTTCTGATTTGAATACGAACTTGATACGAATTGATACGAATTTGTGATATTTGTATCAATGATATTGGCCTTCCTTTATCTGTGGTATTGGTATAGACATTCTCCGACTCTCGTGGATACAGCTAATGATTCGCTATACCGTTCATTCTATATGAAGAATTTTTGTTTTATGTGGTTCATTATAATAAAAATAAAAATTAACCTCCTCCATAACTCCGAGGTTGTTACACTATAAGTAGTTATAGTTTATTCATATTTATTTTCGAACATAGTTCTCTAGTTATTTGCTAAAACAGCACTATAGTATCCTGCGAATCAATGTAACTGCGAAGGCGAAATAGATAAACAGTAGGCGATAAGTCGGCGTATAGCGAGCGACTCTCGATCACCATATTGGTCAAAGATACAGTAGCCATCTCGATGTCTAATAATCCATAGCGCGTGTCTATAATATCATATCATACTTTTTAATTAACCTGAACTTGATGTCAGTTCGAAGGTCAACCATTGTTCGCGCCTTCACGGACTGATTTGAGAGGCTGTGGGTTCACTCACCTCTTACCTCAGAGCCTTCTATAATGTTTTACCATTAAACTATAACTCACAGCCTTACTAATGAGATGGTAACGACAGTAACTGAAGGAGCGGCGAAAAGAAAGGACAACAATGGGATTATGTATTCATTTAGGCGACTTGTTTCCATCCAGCAATATTGTACAGGACAGATCTAGACCACCATTGAAGTGGTTTTAGCTTTTGGCTGCTCAATCTCTCACAGTCTCGTAATTTTTCTAATTACTAGGCAAACGCAGCATATGCGTTGTAAAATGAGCAAGATATTTGAATGTAGGGTATAAAAGTCGTTGAAATAGTTCTACCCTTGCTACTTTATCGACTCTGGTATTCTACACACCTTGACGCATCTAAAAAATACTTCATTGTTCGGCAAATATAGAATCTAGAAAGTAGTGAATCTCGGCAACCTAATTCTGCTTCCATTTCTATAATATATTTGATGAAAAAACAGTTGATTATTTTTTTTTCTTTCAAAACGGCTGGTTCGAATTGCTTACAAAATGGTGATAATGTGTATCACCCATGTGTACACATTCAGAGGAGTTTTTTTCTAGATATATCATTTTTCATAATTCTTGCTCAGCCTAATTTTATGGGGTTTTTAGAAACTTTGACATGATATTTCTCAAAATTGGTCCAACCGATTCATTCCAAAAACTATACAGTTCTAAGTTGGATAAGTTTGCTTGTAAAAAAAAGTTTCATGCAGATCTGTCAAACTCTGCCACATGTGGAGTGCTTACAAGAAAAAAAAACACGGACAAAGCTCCGTAAGAGAGGGATGGAAGTCAATTCCCATACGCTTATCCATTAAATAATTTGAAAGATATGTCTTTTTTTCGTTAGTATACTCCTCCGGTGTTGTCCTTACAACGCGTTATCCATGCCACGGGGCCAAAATTGTGATCGATAATCAAAACTTCACCAATACTAGAAGTTTGTGTTCTAGTTTCTGTTTGACAAATATGTCATCTCAATATATTGATGGGCGACATTAGTTTCTATACGTCTATACCAGCCCAGCCCGCTATATCTACCCATGTCAAAGTGTATATGCATAGTTATAATTACTGTAAATCGGCCATGGTATAGTCAGACCAGATAGGCACACAAGCAGATCACAAGTCATGTGCTTGTTATTTAGTAGATCTAAATGAGTTCAATGTTGTAGTTTAAATTTTTTAAAGATATATAACTATATATACAATAAATGAGTTACTGTTAATGACTGCACTTGATATTGTTTCATGTGAAATTGGTGTCAAGGTATTCCACTCTGTCGTTTGATCTCGTCAATCCTTTTTGAAACGAGATATTTCAGATTGTGGCAGCGATTCTGTGGTTTACTAATCGTATCCCGTCAACTTATCGCCAATAAAACCAAATTTAAATTAATCACATACAAACATTGGTTTCGTGAAATGAACTTTTTTTCTGTACTCTGGGAATATGTCAATTATATTAAAGACGTGACCTAGTACACGAAACGATTTTAATCGTTCGCAAACTCAGTTTTAGATTTTTAAAAAATTGGTGAAAAAAACGTTGTAAACTTCTGCGCGGCTTTGTGTAGGGGCCTATATATATGTACTTGAATGTAATTTCTACACAATTTGTTCACATTAACATTTTACCAAGATAATTTTGACGTTGTTATCATGATTGCAATTTACCTTCAGCAACATTGTCATTCACTTGAAATTTCAAAACGAATACATTCATTTTAGGTTATTAAACTACTGACATATATAGTATCTAGATTTTTGTAGAATCTGCGTTTTGCTGAATTAAAATATATATTATTGTGTGGAATTGTCACACTTCTACAGTTAGTCTTTCTTAGGTGGCATTGTAGCAGTTGAAATATCGTTGGATGCCAAATTTGCGTACGCTGGATTTAAACTGCCTGAATTGGATGTAATTATAGCGTTCTCCTTGAACATCTGAATTCAATAACGGGCTCTCCATTGAACCAATCAGTCATCCACATCGAACCAATAAAACTTTCATAATAATCAAGTTAATCTGCCTGCTATGATCTTGACTTTTAATTAATTATTATAATTAAATTGTAACTCTCTTATGAATTGTGGCAGTATTAATTAAGTGAAAATCTAACATACAGCTGTAAAGGTATAAGCAGGGGCATATAATTAATTGGAGAAAGACAAATATAAAGTTAGGTATTTGATAGTGTTTGGATCGGTTCATTTAAATTGGTTGATTAAAACAGCTTGGAAATTACAAGTGCAACAGCTTTGTATACTTGAATCTTTTTAAGAAGTCCAAAGAATTTCGGACTGAATCTCCCAATCGTCAAATGTATCGAATATGTATAGTAAATTCAATGATGAAATATTGCAATTCCTTTTATGTGTGATCTAGCTGAAACCTTTCCACAGAGAGTTTCGAATTAGGTCTTTAAACTGTAGACTGCTTATGTGTCTGGATTCAATATCTCGGTTCATGATCGAGAAATGTACTTTAATGAGGCTTGTTTATGCATGGCTATTTTTCTCGATCCAATCATTACAAGTTTTTGATGAAATTTTTTTTTTTTTCTAGTACCTGTCTATAGTTTGTTGATTCATTCGATTTTAGTCGTGACAGTGGCAACTGGTAAAGCAATTTTAAACTGTGCAAGTTGCATATTTTTTAATTTTGTGAACATATTTTTTCATCACGATATCAATCAATTCTTTGTATTTTTTTATTACATAGTTGTTTTCAGTAAAGTTGAGCAATGCGGATATTGATACGGTAATATTTTTGACCGTCAAAACTGTACGGCTAGACCCAGATCTATATAATTGGGACAAATTCAAATACATATACTATATTTTGTAATCGAAATCATAAGTATATGTACTATTGAGTTGGTACAGACTAGATAATACTTTTCTTCGTGTACAGGTCTTGAACTTTCACCCCTATAAGCAGATTATTTCGTGTTGTACTGAACGTGCAACTATCTCGAAATGCTTTCAAATTAATCGATCTTTGGCCACACTAATACCTATACATTGCTAGTCGGGTGAGGGATTACATTTTAGATGTTTATGAAGTTATTTAGGGGTTTAATTGAGTCCTTATGTCAAAATTTGTTTCACACAAACAAGATTATTTTCAATTTAATTTTTCTTATTCTTTCATTGCATTAAACATTGATATATAAGACGTCTGCAGTGGTCGATGGTACATTTTGTCATATTATTCTACAGTTGAACACTTATCAGTGATCTATTCTCACGATTCTCGGTCTTTACTTCCATACATCAACCAATAGATTAATTACCAATAACAATCAATACAAATCGTGGGAAATATATATTTAATATGACAAATAACAAGTGCAACAACTGAAAATAATTAGTATTCCTATTTTGTACTAGCTGCCTGTCATTTCAATCGCTGAGTTAAAATGTCTTCTTGTCATCGATTGGAAACTTGTAAATCATTCCACGTATCACTTTTTTCGTCGGGATAAGATGTTTATTACAGGTATGGATGTTCTATCAACTGTCACGGAGAGCATACATAGTATGACATGATCTATGCAATGTGACATATAGAAACTTATAAGTCTTCTGTCTATCGATGTTTAGACTTTTTTTTACAGGTTTCGGAACCTCTAGATGGGAACGGAACCCTGTATTGCTTTTCCCGGTATATTTAGTAGTTATACATGACGATATGCTTGTAAGATCGCAAATTTCCATTTCGGTTTTCAAGCATTTGGTATATAAGTGGTGCGTTAATTAATAATTGATTGTATAGATATATTAACTTATGACAGGGTCCATTGTTGGTCTATAATGAAATATTTGGATTATTTTAAATGATGATCACACAGCGTCTAAAAATCAATGGATCTCGTTTTTTTTTTTTAAATTTCCAATAAAAACTTATTGCTCTATAAAAAAATTATACAAGAAATACCATATTTTGAAAATATTCCATATTATTACAAAATATTTCATATTCCATAAAATCGCATACTACATCATTGCAGGAGAGTCTCCATGCCAAATTGTAAGGGCCACGTGACAGTCGTTATCAATAAAGATTGAGCCTCTCAAAAGCACGTAGTTTGATCGACTTTACAGGTTATGAAAGATTTATGTATTTTCAGGGCCATTTTAAGTAGACTATGTAAATTTTTCAAAACTTTCTTGGCGGCCATATTATTGAATCTATATTGGGAATAAAATTTGTTTTATAAAAATTAAAATTGAATCGAAAAGCATTTATGAATAATGAATTGAATTATTAAAATTGAAATTATTTCATTTCGTACAAGTCAATTGGGAATGTCAGATTCTCACGTGAATGGTATCTCTTTTGCTCCTTTAATATAATTATGTCATCATCATACTAGAATGGGTTCCTTCGTGTATAGGCGATCTACTAATCTAATCTTTTTCTGAAGATTTTTTATTTCGAAAATTGAGCTAAATGTTTGTACGGCGTTGATCATAGCATTGTTCGTTCCGTAAATTAGGCCTAAGTAAAGTATGTTTATACCCAACTGAATACGTGTACAAATATACCTTTTGTTTGCTATACGTTTTTTTATATTATACACACGCTAAACTATAGAAATAAGTAAATTCCACTTGGAATTAAGAACTTAGTTACCGTCCCCTTAGGGAAAGTAAAAATTGATACCGTTTTTGCGTGTAGTATACAAACGTATAATGCTCGTGCTGTGAAGTGGCACTTATAAAATAGATGAACGTAATTTTGATTCCCGTAAAAGCAGTTCGGTTTCGAAGAAACCACTCTAGTTCGGATGTGGCCCTCGCGCCGTTGCGTGGTTCGTCGTCCTCCTCATCCACACACAGTTAACCACGTATTGTCTCGTGTTGGATAGAGTTCACGTACTTTGATAATTTAAATTGCTGCCTCGCGGCACTCTGTCTATGAATTCAACTTGTTATATGAATCATGTTGCTCTTGTACCATGATCCCAGTGCCCGATTATGTCACGACGTATAAGAAGCAAGTTTTCTGGCCGGCTCGCGGTAAATTATAGTCGGAGGGAGGTGTCGTCCGACTAGTTACTATTATTATTCGGGGTACTTCTCGTAGATTATTTACTGGCCATTCTTGTTGCAGAATGCAGAGTAATGTCATGCCTTTAGCCTTTGATTTCGTATTGTTTTTTTTTCACGTGACGTCATTTATTGCGAGGATGTACACTTGCAGTCATGTAAAATGCTTTTTCATGAATAAAAATTCAACTTTGAATAAATTATATTTCGACGTTATTTTTTTCAGACTACTTTGAGTGCTTACTCTCATTATGTACTAGTTTTAATGCTTATAATAACAATCCTATTATCTGCAGGATTCATTTTAATTTGGCTTGATTGACAATTTCATGTGGCTGCAAGTGTACTTATATTTACTAGTTTTCTTGGGCCTGGTATTACCAAAGTGAGAGTAGCTCCAACTGGCAGATAAAAGTTGTTATCACCATGGTTACCTGTGTTATTTGTTTTCACCAACTCTTAGATAACTGCTAACTGGACTTGGTAATACCGGGCCTTGGTCATGTCGGCTTGATAAGCTTAGACGAAAGATAGTATTTCAAGACATGTCACGCTATGTTAAAATAATGAATCCCCACTTTTTCTTTCACATCTTTTCCTTCAGCACCCTTCTAACCTTTCACCTGTTTTGAAGCTGGAGTAAAAATATCCATTCAAAAATCGTAAATTTAAGCTCATGGTTGTACTGAAAATTTGTCTTCAAGAACTGAGTAGAATGGAGGAAGTGATAAATTCAAATTTCGAACGTTCGATTTCCTTGAAATTGCACGTTTTTTTTATCACCATTTTAATGTCACAAACAACATTTGTAAAGTCGCACCATCGACAAAATAAATGCCTGTGGTTGTAATTATTTACTTCCAATGGGCGGGTCGTTGTTATCATTTCTTGGATGGGACTCTAGGCGCAATTCTCCAGAACCGATTTTAACTAGAGCAGTGACTTGGGAACATCATGTACTGTAAGCAAAATTAAGATGAATAGAAAATTGTAACTTACGTTACATAGAGGGTGTTATATCACTCAGAATGTGTGCCTGCGTTTATATTTTTCAAATTTACAAAACATGATGTACCATTTTGAATGGCAGCATGTTATATTTCATTTTGTAGCACATTCGCTCGCAGCAATTCTGTATTTTTTCTCATTGTTTCGCACCGTGGAAACGAAACCAATCCGCCGATGAGAACATGCAACGTGTACCAATTTCAAATGTAGTCCATTTCGTATTTTTTCTAAATAAAATGTAAATTATTTCGACTTTTGAACGATTGCTGTCACTTTATCCAGTATCAATGCCATTACTTCATAGACTCGTCAACTACTTTCGTGCTTGCTTCACTTTCACGTTTCACCCTAATCAACATTGTTCTAAAGGTTGCGCATAGGCTTCTGTCGAGTGACGTCTCTCATTGTTGAAAGAGACAGACAACAATGTTCACCAGTTTGAATTCACCAATCAGAATATTTGATAGTTCACCAGTAGGCCTACGCTGAATTGCTGTTGTAACGATTGCTTGTCATTGTTATGTGACAGAAGCCTGTCGATTTATTTTAGTGACAAATTCAACAATAGGTTTCGGTTTTCACATAGTTTTGCTTGAACACGTATCAACAAGGCAGTGAAATATCCTCGATACGTTGTGGAGTCGATAAAGTAGTTCTACCTGAAGATGCTAGTCATGTTACTCTATCGACTGATACGTTGGCATCATTCGTTGCTGATCCATCATAAGAAATTGAGAATAAAGAACTTTTGAACTTACCATGTTGCAACAACACGATGTCAATTATCAAAAAAATGTCAATAAAAAACGATAACATTACAACAAATATATTATTATTTTTATCAACATATTAGTATATTTGTTGTATAGTGTTATTGTTTTTCATTAACTTTTTTTTGATAATTTAAATCGTGTTGTTGCAGCTTGGCTTTTAAAAGTACTTAATTAATTCATACATATTTTTTTCTGAGCGTGTAAAATTACTACCCTAAATGGTGAAAAATGATTGAAACAAGTCAAACAACCATACACAATCTATAGAGAAAAGCACTTCAATTCAATTCAAGAGCTCGTGGGAGTCAGTGAAGAGCTTATAATAATGGCTTGGTAATATATCTTTCATCTATCTACGCCAGTATTCATGGCACTGTGCTTGTGGGAAGAGGAGTGGTTGGGTGTTGCGGGGTGGCGATAGGATGTACTTTAGGGGATGATGAGCCTACGACTGAGCAGAATTTCAAATGAGACTAGAATATGGTTTATTTATAGCGCACGATCTATTCTTATCACATCATGTACACACTTTTTTTTCACGTGACTCGATCTTCCACTCTTCCCTGTGTAGCGCCTAGGCCTGTATGTAGCAACACTCGACAGAGTATTATACATAAAATTCGTCCCACTATCCAAACTAGTCGGGTTGGGGAGCTCAGAACGAATCAAAATGTTTTTCATATTACACACGAAGTGTTCTTGCCAGGCACAACACCCCCTCGCCATCTTCCTCTTCCACTTCCACTCTCTCCACAAGCTCCCTACATACATCCCTATCTTCCCACCACTCTTCATCCTCCACTCTCTTCCACAATTCTCTTCTTTCTTCCACATACCATTTTATCACTTCTTCCCATCTTATTCTTGGTCTTCCTCCTTTTCTTTCTTTCGACTTTTCCTCTTTCGAACTCACGCCTTGGTAATCGCTCACTACCAATCCTTCTCATGGACTAGGAGTATTTAATATAGTATACCTATATTAAATTCTCCTAGGTCCAGTATTACTGTATTACTGGAGAAAAATATTGAACACTACGTATAAGAGCGCATGTGCGAATTCAGCGAAATATATATATTTTTTTTATGATAATGTTCAAACGGTATACGATATCAACATTATTTTCAATACCTTCAAAACGGTATGAAATATTATTATTATCCTCGAATAGACCATTTCCGAAATGAATGAGTCATCTAGCGGCGATCATTTGAACTAGAACGGGATGTTATTACCCGAGTTCGAAAGTCCTATGCTGCCAACGCTATTTAGCACGTTTGATTTATATTATTGTGCGTTACAGTGAACGTATCAAGTTATAATATGATGGTATTAAGTATTTTCATCCTTTATATGTGTACTATATACTGAGAGATTTACACAATGGCAGAGTGAGTAAGATGAGAGATAATGCAAGTTATATATCCTAATGTTTTGCCTTTAACTCTGTGTATAAGCGGGCTGACTTTTTGAACAGTACTAAAACTCCCAGAATGCAATACCAGCAATCTCGGCTGCTAGAAGGCGGGACGCGCCTGCGCATTGAATTATGAAAATGGTCTATTCTAACATCATTCGACATAATTTGAATAGTTTATATAGAATTGCTCATATCGTCTTCAATTGGTATTAACAATATCTGTGTTTCTCGTGTATTTGAATTTTTATAGCTTATACCTTTCAAGAGTAATCAAAAAACTGATAATTCGCTAAATCGACTCCCATCTCAAATGATTTTACTTTTTACCAACGGATGTATGACTGCAGTTATTCTAGAAACTAATAATGTAGCAGTACAGTGCTTCTGTACTGAATTACAGCAGTGGATGAATCTTATTCATCAATTTCATATATCGTCTAATAGTGATATTCGTAAATAATGTTATACAAATTATTAGATTTCATTTCGATATAAGAAAATACGAAGACTTGGATATTTTGAGAGTAACGAAATTGATTTAATCACTTTATATATAATATTGTGGTCCCTGATTATATATACATTTTGTATATCGATTCGTAATGATGCAAATTTATATTTTAATATATATATTAACGTTTACCTACATTGCTCTCGTGAGATTAAATTAATTCTTGATATTCAAATTTCTTTCATCGACCTGAATTCAATGCATGATCATTTTTCAGTTCCTTTTTTCTGTATCAATTATGGAATGCGTTGAAGAACACAACAATGTGATGACTGTACAGTGTTGCGTGTCCATGTAAACTGTTCTCGCACGGTGTGTGTGTGTGTGTGTGTGATCGACAGTGACAGGTCGATTATGAGAGACAGGAGGACTGCAGGGCATGTTCGGTACACTTACGGGCACATCAAATAGTTTATTGAATGAATGAATGAATATTTGGGTTTTACGGCGCATCAACGACGGGGTTATATAGCGCAAAATAGTTTATTCTGAAATTTAAATTAAAATGGTTTTTACTTATAATGTGTTCCGGACTTTCCGAAACTGAAAGACTTTTATCTACGGGGGAAAATTATGGTCACAGACTGAGCAGTCTTGGTGTTCATTGGTTTTGAATAATTGAAATGGGGTGGTAAGATCGCCCTTGTGGTGCCTTGTCCAAACGATCCTACCTTTCATCTATAGCCTTCATCGGGGAACAATGATTTTGTATCAAGTTCCGATGTTATTAAAAAAAATGAAAATAAATAAATAAACAAAAATCAAAGCACATTTTAACACATTTTTTCCACACATTCACATCGAATGCGTATGTACTTTTTCATTCATTTAATTTATATTGGGTTTAACGAGCACTCTACTTGATGACTACGATCTATTGGCGTCGGTAAATGATATATGAGATGGTGGGATGATGAGATGAGAGGTTATTTTATTAGGTGTTTTTGGATGGTGGGGAGGAGTCGGTCGTGGCCTGTTGATGTGGAACCATCCCAGTATTGACCTGAACGACACTGGGAAACCACGAAAAACTCCTTTCAGGATGGTCGACCATGGCGGGAATCGAATCCCGGTCTCCCGAATGACGGTTCAGCGTATTAATCACTGTATATATAGTAGTATGTACTCTTGCGGCTACATAAAATGTATACTTTTCCGAAATTGAAAAATGAAATCTACGCATATTTTACCACTGGGAACTTTAAGTTTACTTATTCGAGCTGAATTAGGGCAACCTGGATCACTAATTGAGTTTTTCACATGTAAGGTACGTCGTGTGCCTGTGTAAACAATGTCCGCTATAGTTTCAGTGCGTATTTTGTCAATAAGTTTTCGTCAGGTCTTATTTTGTTGTCTTGCTCGATCACTTTATGTGACCACTAGTGTACGTCTTGATTGGTGGTTAAGTGTAGTAGCATCTGCATTCCAAGGTGTCATGATAAGCGGTGACGAGATGCTTTTATGCAACGTGTTTTAATCAGAGGGTTAATTATTCCAGCCTAGTTGTATCTGGGATTATAGCTCTCTTGTATAAAAGAAGGTCGTTTACCAACTGAATTATTGTATAAAATATGAAATAATTGCATAATGTCTTTACTATTTTGAAGATTTAACGCTTTTGAATGATGCAGTTACGTTTCATTTTGTAAATCTCGTCTTGAAACAATAACACATAGTAGTTGTAACTCGACTATAACTAGGTATAACCTATAAGTATAAGCTATAAGTAGCTATAACTGTAGTTATGGTAATTGTACTTTTAGTAAGTATAGTTCTTATGTTGGCGATCCTGTGTGAACGTCATTTTGTGGTTATTGAAATTGAAGATATTATAATAATTATGATCAATAATGAAAACGCCGAGAGTTTTGTTGTAATAAAAGCGTAATAAACAGTGGAAGCGAAACAAGCATACCAAACGGTTGCTTCTCTCTCACATTTATTGGATGGGAGGTTCGTTTTGGACTTGAAAGATTCAAGTGCAGGGACCTTTTTATAGGCGTATATAATATGAAAAATGTCTGAAACATTTTTCTCAAGTGACACAATAATCATTTCAAATATATACAACAATATTATTATTGAATTCAGACAACTAAACTGATGAAAGGGTGTTTCGAGAAATTCAATTTTCCATTATTTCATTTGGAAATTTGAATTCATCCAACTTTTGATGAGAATCAAGATAATTTCCCCGAAAATGGTTTCAAAAAGGCTTTACACAATTATTCTGCTTGACAACTTTTGACTTGATTGTTATCAACTTCTTTTGATCGCAGATTGCGGTATATAACCGAAGAATAATTGATAATTTGAAAATTTGGCTTTTAAAAATAAATAATGTGGGGCCTAGCCTGAGTATACATATTCCAAACATATTACAAAATAGCATGATCTAGTGACTCTAGTCGATCATCAAATTGCTCGCATGGTAGCTATAGGCCTACTGTATACACAGACAGTATTTCCAATGTGCGTATCACTTCTTATATGAGATCAACTCGAATGACAGGAAATGCTTTATTAAATCGAACTTACGAGGGTAGTTTATTGCAACGTTGTAGTATTCAACAGTAAAACAAATGCTGAATTTCTCTTTCATTCGTGACTGCTTCGTAGCCTAGGCCTGCTAGACAATAATTTTACCTATCAATTTTCATCTGTTTTTATTTGACTTTTATATTATTTTATCCAATATATCGGACTCTTTACCCCTTTCATACCCTCTATAAAAGAAGAAAGTGAAAGAAGATCTGAAAAAAAGTTAGACAGAATACGCAACTTCTAGGGTAAAGCTATAAGGGGTAAAAGCAGGGTAAAAGCTGGTTGGAAGAAAATGAACAATACGGGATAATATGCAGTATAACTATTGAAAGTGACATATATGGTGGGAACAAGGTTGGGTTTTGGGAAAAGATTAAGATATATACTTTATATAGAATTAAGAAAGTTGTTGGCTAAATTACTTAAACCACTCCCATGGATGAAATATTTTGAGAAATATAATCAATTGAACGAAAACTCATTCCGAGGAGGAATACAAAGGAAGAACCAATTATGATAAATATAAACGAGGAGGAATTGAAATTGAAATTGAAACCACCATAAAAGAAGAAGATAAAAGAAGGAATACGCAACTTCTAGGGCTAATAACGTTGTTACACACCGGCACATGTAGCTGAGTGGTTAACGCACTCGCCTCATGTGATCGGGAAGGTGAAGGGGCATATCGGACCCGGTTCGATCCCCGCCACCGTCCATCTTTACAGTTTTTTACGTGGTTTCTCACTGTAGTCTAGGCTAATGCCGGGACGGTTCCTACAATATAGGCCACGACCGCTTCCTTTCCAATACCTAAGAAACTTTCATCTTATCATCCCATTATCTCATCACTCATTCATTCGACGCCAATAGATCTTATTTATCATTATAGTGCGTCGTTAAAACCCAATATATATATATATATATATATATATATATATATATATATATATATATATATATATATATATATATATATATATATATATTTATGTATATATATAGGCCTATATACAACGTTGTTACAATCTGTGTCTTCTTTCATAGTTTAATTATCCTATGGCTATATTGTCGGTTGCATCAATTGATGATGACTCTTAACCGTAGTATGATTATTAGTTACTGTTCGACATACGTTATCAAGGGTGACGCCAAGTTGATTTTCCGACTATCGCCGAATCTAAAAATCATTCGTAAAATTGGAACCAGTTTAATTCAGTTTTCAGTTTCAGTTTAATTTCAGTTGCTTAATCCACCAATCAGTTGGTACAATCGTTTGAACTACCCAAGTATTATATTATTTCTGTACATAAATAATTGAAATATGAAAATATATCAAAATATACTAAAAAGATCGTATAGATATAGTATAATCCAGATAGTATACATCTTTGCTCACAGCTATCATGTATACCGTTTTCGCTCGCGTAATAAAGCAATAAGGCAATGAACCAATAGCAATAGCACGCGTAGTACTGCCCTCTTCACACGATATTGACCTTACTCATCAGGTTTACTCGATTACAGAAACAAGGCTAAGGGCGTGCTCATTCTTTGTACTGTTTAATAATGCTCTGTTTGCGACTTGATATTATATTTCAGCCGAGCGATTAATCGAACAAGTTTATTTATAACCATGCATGCGATATAATAATAATAATAATAATAATTTTTATTAATTCCAATTGATCACCTGGTGATATTGGATATGTCAGCTATTTACATATTGTACAATTTAGGCCTACATAATATACATATGAATAAATAAAGTTTCATGATATAGGCATCTCTTTAAACACACATTGTAGGCCTATAGTTACATGTTAGAGTATAAAACACTTTCATAATTAGTCACTGATGAAAAATTCGTGAAAATTATTCAAACATTTTCTAATTAACCAGGTTTTTAATGCGAACTGCGAGCCACTCGTATGTACCTATAGATGCAGATCTGCTATTCGAAGCACCTATCATAATTACGAATAATTTGTCGCAAATAACCTCTTCGTAGACACAATTCATTCATTCAACTTCAATATTATTAAACGTTATTATCTTGTTCAAATGTCGAGATGGTAGTGAATAATAGAGTTTGGTTGATTATACGCTCGGTAACCATGGTAACCATAAGAAAACAATTTATAGCCAACTTTCAGTATCAACTAAGTTGAGCTTCTATCCTATTTTAACGTTTTTGTTTTACTGGTGCAATCATTTTAAAATTTCGCATTTAAAAAAGTCATTTTCAAATGAGTTTGTTCAATTGATAATGATCGTACGACGTTAGTGATAAGAAAATTCAAAACAAGAACTATCATATATAAATAATTATATGTTTATAGAGGAGAATAAGTTATACCGAAAGACAATTTGCAAAGAGGATATCCATGAGCTAAATATTTACCTGGCACTAAGTGAGTGAAGTACGCCAAAACGAAATAATATATTCAAGGACTAATATTTATATTTTAAGAACAGCTGAAACGTTGTGTTTTTGCCGTTGTTATACTGTTTCTGGACTGTTTCCATAATACAGAAAATTAAGATATTTACCTGTGTTTTATTGTCGATAAATGTGATTGTATAGGCCTATAGCTGTACGATTGCAATTGAATGTAGGCCTAATATATAAAAACTTATACTTAAACTTAAACTTATAACTCAAACTTATACTCACAATAGAGTTGTCCGGAGACACAGAATAACAAGCAATACAAAAAAATTCAATGAAATTACAAATCTATATGAATGTGCTTATGAATGATTGATTAAATGATGCAGCCTATTATGAATGAATACAAAAAAAAAAAAAAGGAAAAACACGGGTGGAGTAATATATCAAGAAAGAAAGTGAAGAAGATTAATAAAAATGTGGTGAAATGTGAAATGTGCGTTGTGTTAATGGAATAGGGAAAATGTAAATATACATATGACTTTTACAGTGAGTGATGGAAGGTGATTAACTCAATGATTGACCATAAAGATGATTTCTAAGAATAATAATCCAGTATTTGATCCAGTATTCTGTAATCTAGATTCTAGACCTATCGGCTGGGAATATCGATCATGAAATATTTATCTAGACCTATTTGCGAGTTAACGTACTTTTTATATTTAAAAGAATGTCGATTTGATCTATTGTTTCCAGGGTATAAGAACGTGAGTTCATAAACCGCAATAACTAACCACAGATTAAAATTATCGCCTCATAACACCCTTCTTATAATATTCATTTGAATTTATTCGTGGTTTTTATAATAAAACATACAATATTTATAAACTATGTCAAGTATAAAAGTATACAAAGTAAAAGAGTCAATGCCATGTACATTTAGGCAGATATTAAATAATAATTCATATACCGGTAATGATTTGTGTGTTGTAGTTAACTGAGAAACTCATTATATATAAAAACTGTGCGACAGGAGATATTTTTGTAGTGCACCGTTAAATTATCCTTCCCGTAGCTCAATGTCAGTGGGTAGGTGATTGAAACGTCAGACTAATAGAAATATAGAACATCGAAACATTTGAAACATAGATTTTTTTTTTATACCTCATGGGTTTCACAAGTGTCTCTTATCGTGACGAGGTGGGATTGGATAGTGGGAAGGAAGCGGTCGTGGCCTATATTGTGGGAACCATCCCGGCATAAGCCTAGAGTACAGAGGGAAACCACGAAAAACCCCTGTAAAGATGGATGGTGGCGGGGATCGAACCGGGTCCGATATGTCTTTTCACCTCCCGCATCACATGGAGCAAGTGTATTAACCACTCGGCTACATGTGCGGATTGATAGATGATTTGACACATTTTCCAAATGAATTCTCATACTTTTGAAAATCATTGCAAATATATAAATGAAAAACTGATTTCTCCTTTGTCGTCCCGACATGTACAGAATTGTGAATGTTTAAGGAGATATAAATATGTTCAGGCTGTTGATTATTTACTCTAGGACTAGATTCTGTTGACAACAATTCAGAAGAATTTTTTCGTTGACAAATCTATTGCATCCTATAGTACATTATCTCATTTTCTCGATGTCGGAATTGAACTCGATCGTCTTTTGAAGAACTTTTTAATGAAACCATGTGTAGCTTGAAGCAGAAGTAAATGTCTCTTTGCTACCCAGTCGAACCAGTTGACGATGTTATATTGCATAGGATTTAACATGTATCAAACGACAGAAACAGACATTTACTTATGCTTCAAGCCGTACATATAACTCATCCGCACTCAGGTATAACGTGACTTATATTTCCCAAATATATTAATATTGTTCTTTTTTCTTCCAAAGCTTGGCAACACCTCCAGTGGACGACAGTAGTGGTTCCGACAATTTAGAACCGGCGAGAAGGTAACATTGTTTGCCTGTCGATGTTGGTAGCTTTGTGTTTTGTCTTGTTTTGTCTCATTGTTGGTAGTGTTGTCGCTGTATTGTTGTATTAGCACGCCCGCATTGTCGCTGTATTGTTTTCTGTAGCACGCCTGTACTGTCGCTGTATTGTTGTGTTTAGCACGCCTGCATTGTTGATGTATTGTTGCATTTGATCGTAGGTTGATTATTAGCATGAGTGTCTACTGTGGTTATTTGAAGAAATGTTTTCGACAACTATTCTAATTCTTACTCGGAGCTTTAGGATAAGTTTATGATAACGACAAAAAAGAGCGTAAAACCAAACCCAATCCAACATGACGAATATAATCATAGTTATGTTGTAATTCAGTTTGAAATTTGCATGCATTGTCTAAACTTGAAAGCTTAGGATATGTCTGTGATATAGAAATTGAAAAGAGCTTAGGACCGAACCTAACCTAACACAAAGAATTATAATTGATGTTTTTATTTATTTTAAAATTAGCATGCATGATAAACTATGGTCAAACTATTCTCGATATTATATATTTTGAAATGCATATATGTCCAGGAAAACGTTTCTCGTAGAATCGGTATGGTAACATAGTGACCAAACTATACAGATTAAGAGTTGTACTAACTGTGGATAACCGCAATGTGTGTGTGTGTGTGTGTGTGTATACACGTCTTCTAGGAATTAGTCAATAAGCTTGCTTTTGCAATACGTGTCCTTATAGATAAACCTTTTGGATAAATATAACCACACTTACTATACCACTATTTGATAAGAAAACCACGGTGCGGTATTTTATATTAGAATTTTTTTTATAATGTCTCTCCATTTCAAATAATATTCTCAACATATATGCCGTTTATATAAATAACAAAGTTTTTTCTTACACTAAAAAATGTTGATGTACATTTTATTGACTTTCTCTAACGAACAAGCAATTATTTGGAATCACTTTGAATATAATCTGAATTTTACCTCAGTTTAACAATTTGTGTTCACATCTTCCAAGTTTCCAATATGTTTGAGCCAACGATTCGGTATGATACGTTTCGTGCACACTCGTCGACGATTCGGTCGCATTCGTGTTGTATGCTCGGCTCCTCCATCGGTGTTAATTGATACAAACCAATTCTTTGGTTCAATTTCGATACAGAGCACATAATGTAGTTATCATTCTCAATTACAATAAGTTTGTGTAAATTTCTTCTTGGAAATTTCAGGAAATTTGGGCAGAAAAAATGTATACAATTAAAAGAATTACGGAAGAAGCAATAGATAAGGTCAATTAATTAATAGGTGTTTTTTGTGAGATTAAAGAATACTAGAGTGATACTAATAATTTTAGACTATACGCGTATCCATACTTATATCCACGAAAGAAGGACGCTGCCTACCAACATAACAGCTCAAATATAACCGTTATATTTGTATATATAGTTGTGGTGCTTTCAAATTATCATGATTTTGCAGGACGAAATTTTCTATGAGAAAAGTAACTGCATTAAAAAGTGATACAATTTTCAAAGTTTTTATAATTATTTATAGTTGATAGACGACCTTCTTTCGTGGATACAAGCATATAATACAAAGACTTGATTCAGCGTAGGAATAGAAAATGCAGTATTTATAAATTATAATACACGATTAATCGCAACTATAAAATTAGTATAAGAAACAGAAATTAATTTTGTTATTGAAGAACTAATACTAATTTCAAAATAAAGTATGAAAAGATATACAAAAACCATATACTGCATGTTAGGCCTATACATATAATATGCATTTATATGTGCCTATATATTTAATAATATATTATGATTACAGTTTATATAGTCTTTGTATAAGTGTTTTATATATATAGTTGCACCAGCACGTATATTATATTGTATGACTTGGTTGCACTTGAACATTCATTTGCATATTATAAATGCACCAACCCTCGGGCACATATCACTCCATCAGCTACTCTGTCTCTAGTAATTGCCTGTAATTATTGTTATGGTCACCTGTTATTGATGTAATCGCGCAGTGATTGAGTTAGTTTTATTGGTTAGTTTGTTACAGTTTGCATGATTGTGCATTGCGCATGCTTGTATTTTTGTAAGAGTTGAATTATGTTTCTACATTGGAGAATTATTTTCCAATTATAATCCTACGGGCAAAGATACTTGGAACGAATACATTAATAAATTAATCAGCTGATTGAAAGAGTGAATGAATGAATGAGTGAATCAATGGATGAATGAATGAATAAATAAATGAATGAATGATGCAGTCCCATTGTCTTATTGGAGGCTCAATGGCAAATTTAGTTTCAAAATCTCTTGCTGACAGGGTTTTTTATTTTTTGATTCAGCAACAATGTGAGCCTATATACACAGTTCAGATGGATTTTATAATGTTTACGTTTCTGCGTTTCTGTAATATATATCTGTCACTTGACAGTGCTCCGAAAATGAAATATTGATAACCGACATAAAGATGAAAAAAAAACACTAACAATTGACGACTCGAAATAGGCGTGGATTTACCAGTCAGCCAGTTGGATCATATCATTTGTAGTCATTTCAAGATACCCCGATTGGATATTTGAATTTGACTACAGTTTTAACAGCCCTGTTGATTGGACGGGATGATTTGTGACGTCATGGGAGACTGCGAGTCATCAATTAAAATGGACATTTTAAATATTTTTGCTGTTGAAACTTATGCGTTATTAAATCCACAGTGTCAGTACGCGTTCATCATATTGGTTTGATAAGTTATAATAAAAAATGATCAAAAAATGAATTGTAATTATAAATGACATGCAATATTCGGTATCATATTAGTATTTCATGGCGTTATTACGCATGGGGTCCGGGTTTGATTCTCGGTAAGGCTAGCGGTCTCAACTTGCTAATCTCCTCATGCTGATCTTCCACTCCAGTCACTGACTTGATGTAGAGTCAAGTCCGCTAACCACTTGAATGAAAATAATAATCATGTCGATATCAAAGCTCTTATATAACCTGTTTTATCGGCCTAGTCAATCTTGATACCTTGTTCTGTTAGTGCTGCCACCTTGTAGCAAACGATCGAACTAACCAAATAGTTCATTAATTTGCACCCATAGCGCTCATCTAGTCTTTAGATTTAGTGCTCCACTTTCAATACATTCAAGATGATATTATAAAATGTAAGGAAGATAACATTTATTATTATTGTGTAATTGTTTGATCCCAAATCGAAGAGATGTTTCATTTTTATAAATTGAAAGCGATTAAGAACTTACTACGCTCCACTGTTCCTATATATGTTATCTTAAATTTCTTCAAGAAATGGGTTTCGTATAATATAGTGTATTTTTCCTCTCTTTTATTTTTTTATTCTTTTCATGTCAGTCGACTTACAAGATCAATTAGTTCATACAACACTCATGTACGTCGTTGAGGAGAATATACAAATATTGTACAGCTGGATTAATGGAAGAATTGATGCACTAACAGATGCAATTAAAATTAATTGTCGGTTTGATGACTTGGCATTTTGTGGGATATAATTTGATCGATTTTCAGAGAAAACGATCTCAAGCAATTTTGATCTTGCTGAAGTTTATAATTTTGTATTATTCTTTCAAGCGCTGAAGTGTAGAATTGTGTCAGAATACAAGTTTTGCAGTTTTAGTTTAGTGATCAATTTTTTTTTCACCGATATAGTGTTTTCTTAAAAAAAAAAACACTAGCCAAACGCGTCGATCACCCACGTGACTCTTTGGTGCTTTGATTTATGGTTGTGGTCAAATTTAATCACTAGTTAGCAGGTTAATGAAGTTATATACTAAATGGCAGATAAAAAGTGGATAAAGTAGAATAAAAAAGTACAATAAATAGTAAATAATATGGATTTAGTTATTGTAGGGACTCATTCTTGAGTTAGGTCACAGCTTTTAGGGTTGTTTTATACCCCTCCCCCTTTCCCGTCACACTTTGCCATGTTGATGCCTTGTTACCCCCCTCTCAAAATTTCTTTCAATTCGAACATATTGCGGGACGCCTGGAAAACTGTTAGAGAGCTGTATAAAAAAAAAAAAAACAGGTAACCTATATTATACAAACTGAGAGTGAGACATTTGGTATCATGTGGCGTTTATTCCATATAACCTTGTAATTCGAAGCATACTTTGGTAGGGAAATTTGAATCATGTTTTGATAATATATTAATGATAAAAATAGCCTTTTATGTATAACAAACGTGACCTTACAAATGTCTGAACCTGACCTCCCTCCCAATAGAAAACTGTCACACAATGAAACACCTATCCGCCCCTCCAACCCCAACCCCCACTCCCACCACCCCAAAAGCGTAATGTGATATACGAGCTCCTTGGACTACGAAAAATACGACACTATATTTGATGATGGAATCCCTGCAAAATAGTCGATATACATTTGTTATTTATACATAGGCCTACCTCACATTATATTGCGACAAATTCAGTTCAAAAATCATCCAAAATAATGTATAGCAGACATAAAAACGATAGTTAATTATTGTCTAGCAAAGAATGTATTATTCGAATAATACACATTTATACTAATAACTTAATAAGGTTAATCTCGAGTCTAATGCAAGGCAACTTGCTATATAAGTATATCCTTTAATTATAACCACATATATTTGATAGGTAATTATTTTAAATTTGTGGGCCAGATAGAAAAAAAACTTGACAATTCCCAACCAGACATGAAATGGAGGTACATATAATTTTAAACAGGTTACAATAATATTTAGTAGATCCTTTTACTCACTACTAGTACCATTATCTATTGTAAAGGTTCGATCGTCGGTCTCTTCTTATCAATTAACATCGTCGCTCGGTCGTTCCGAGCTGTCAGCTGTGACCTGAAGTGCGACTGACTGGCGACGTCTATTATTGACCCAGGGGTGTGTTTCACTTATTTATAATGAAACTAATTCTTTGCCACGATTGACCTCATTTCGTAGCCAATAAACTAATAAGTAATAACATCGTACGTCAATATAATAATACCACGGCTTCATCAGGTAATATCGAACAAATGTACAACTAGTTTTTGAACAATCTCATATATGTAGTACGTGTAATTTAATTTATAATGCTAATTGTGAATTAATTACTGTCCGTATCGAGACACAAAGAAAAGTAAATTGAGATTCTTGATGGAGTATATTAGAGAGTGTTATGTTCTATTCATACCTTGGAGCAAGGGGATGTGGACAGTAATTTCATTTTATTTATATAATTATAATATATTATTATAATATAGCCTTAATATGGGGAACAATGATTTTGTATCAAGTTTCGATGTTTTTAGAAAAAAAAATTGTTCATATTGGGTTTAACGATACACTGTAGTGGTGACTACGATCTATTGGCGTCGGTGAATGATATATGATATGATGGGATGATGAGATGAAAGGTCATTTTATCAAGTGTTTTTGGATAGTGGGAAGAAGTCTGTCAAGGTCTGATCCCAGTATTGATCTGAACGACAGAGGGAAACCACGAAAAAACCCTGGCAGGATGGTCGACCAAGGCCTGAATTGAACCCCGGTCTTTCGAGTGACGGTTCAGTGTTTTAGCCACTCGACCACCCGTCTCCGTTTGAGATTATTGATGGAGTACAGTGAATGTCATGTTGTATTCGTGAGTTGAAACGTAGAGCTGTGGACAGTAATAAAACAAAAAATATGTAGAACGTACCAACATAACAAAAAAACACACACAAATATCACCATTATATATGCTAGTATATATTATTATTATATAGCTAGTATAGCTGTGGTATTTTTGAGGTGTTTTCAGGGCAAAGCTTACGATAGTTAACACGACTACATTTAAAAAAGCGTTTAGTCATTAGCGAATAGTATGAAGATTATGTCATTATACTGAAATCGTCACTATTATTTAATTAAAGTTAAATTATAAATTATATTTTATAGTTAAATTATAGTTAAATTATAGTTGAAGATTTTCTTTCGTGGATTCAAGTATATTTAGTGCAAATCAGATTCCCAGTACATCCAGTGATACTGGTATAACTGACTTTTTCAAATCTATAAATATCATTTGAATTGGCTAAATTTTATATTTTCATTGACATTGGTTCTTATTAATTTGCATCTTTCAAAAAAGTATAGCGAATTGATTACGCGAATCAAACATAGATACAAAGTATGAAATATGAATTACCATAAATATGAACGAATTCAAATTTCATCTAAACTGCTGGCGACGGTATTGGTTGAATGGTCTGTTTCTTTGCCACTGGCTAGGTTTTCAAACAATGTTATTGTTTATTTGTAGCAGCTGATGAGTTAATTTATTCCACAGATTCCCTTCAATGAATTAACACGGTTGATTTGGTATCGTTTACATCCGGGAAGCCGCCCTGCAATTATCTATATCTTGAATCTGCAATAATTACGACATTTAATAGTTGGAACTCTTTTCGAGAACTAATTGGATGAACCAAGTTAAATGTCCCTTCACTCAAGCGAAATGAATACTTATTTATTTTTGTAGCTGGTTCGCAGACTAAAGCAGCTTCGTTATCTTCGTTGTCTGAATCTCGAATATCGTACCTACAGTTTTTATACTATCTCTAAATTGCATCCGTTTGAATTAGGTTATGGATAGGTTAGATTCAGTCTAGATGGAGAAAAGCGAAATGTAAATTTCAAAAGAAAAGAATCAACCGTACGAATTACACATTCGTAATTTTATTTACGAAAAAAATCATGATCATTATCAAAATCATCAAATCATGAGCAAAAAATCTAAATCATTTCAGGCGCTGGACCTGTGAAGATTTATCTTGTGATATATTGTCTATCGACACACAAAATAAAAATAAAAAATGAAAACAGAAAGTTTATGTTTTGTTTGCGTTGAAGGATACATCACATTCATCCAATAACAATTAACTATATCATATCATATCAAGAGCACTTTACATCTCACAACCCATGAGTAAAACCTGCAGGGAACGGTCAAAACAGGACAAAAAGCGCCAATGCAGGCCTTTGGCTCCCAACACATGGTGGGTAAACGGTGGGACCAATCAGTCTAATTCTTCTTGCAATGAAACAACAATGAGTATATCTATGCCTCGAGATTCATTAAAAATCATAATTCCATTTTATGTCACTCTGAAAGAATTGTAAAAACAATGAAAAACAGGTAGAAACGTGTTGATTTTTTAAAATTTTTTTGAAAGGGTTGAAAACATATCACGAACTAAAGCTCTTCGTACGGGGACGTATTGAATACTGGTGTGAAAACTGTATTTTGATACGATGATTGGTTTTCCGTTGCCAACTTGGCTCCCTAACGTCTGCAATCATGCCGGTATAGGCAAGGTGTAAATGAGGCCAGCTCTTAATAAAATGTCAACTTACTCGGTGATCGTCTTTTGTCGACATGTTGAATGGATTTTATCATTGAAACATATACTTTCACGTCCATAGATCTAATACATATGTTCGTATACTTACCGGTAGTCAATAAATCACATGGGGTGCCCTAAATGAGTGTCGCGATCCACAGTCCACTATATACGTAAGGTGATACCCTAACCCTACCTACTCAGACCCGAGGTCAGGTGCACATATTGTTGATTATTTTTAATTATAAAATGTTTCAAAAACATTATAAGGATATAATATAATATGAAAAATATTTAATATAATAGCCTACATGCAATATATAAAATACTTTTTTCGAAATTTTTTCGATTTTTTTTTTTTGAATTCTACTCAATTTGATTTTGATATTTTCTTGAATTTACTCGATTTTCCACAATTTGATTCATTTTTTCAGAGTGAAGAGAAAATGACCGAAAAAATTATGAATTTGGTCAATTTTTTTTTTCTGGTAATTTTCAAAAAACTTTTTCTTCAAACTTTTCGAAAAGTGTTGACATAACTAGGACAGTCTTTTAAATCTCTTTTTCTTCTTTTTTCTTTGTTTGCTCAACGACCTCATCAACAGCTCGGATATTTTTTTAAATTTGATCGTGTGTTGGAATTTTTGTTGTAATATATTTTTCAGTTTTTTTACTTACATTCAAAGTGTTTATTTTTTCATTGCTTTTATACAAACGCCTATACCAAAATTCTGCACTTGAATCTTCGGGGGTTCTTTTTTTCGAAATAGACTTATTGCGTTCTTTGACATAGGTCTTTACCTGATCCTTATATACCAAAACATTGATCTTGCTCCATTTTTTGCTCCATATATAGGCCTACATGATTTCCAAGTGAATTATTTCTCAGTTGTACCGGTATAACTTTTCATTAGTACAGTTACCGATGGAAAGATTCCAATTAATAATTGAATTATAATTAATAATTAATTTAATAATTAATTATAATTGAAATATAATTTCTATACCTAGATGTATGTATTTTATCAGAACTATATTTCATTCCATTCTTATTTGAAGTATCTTTCATTGTAAAGAATGCTGTGATTATTGTTTTTCTGTCAACGCATTTAATGATCAAAATGAATTCCTTTAAAAAAAAGTCAGTAATTCATCATAACTGGATAGTATATTAAAAAATTGTAAAAATAGTCACGTATATACTCGGGATCTCACTTCATCTCTTCTTTCCTTGTACGTGATGAGGTGCCATGGCTAATAATACTGATCAGATCAGAAGATATTCCCTATGCGCTATGAGTTATCGCATCTGTCTTCACCCAGATTCGCGTTCAATTAGGTCAAGGGTGTGGCTCGTCACTGGTATTTAGTGTAATTAAATTGATCACTTCATCACGTTAATATTTTTCAATTAGTTGAATTGTTACACGAGGTCGAAATAGCTAAGATGGATAGTTTCATATTTTGCGACTATTGATAATATTTTTATATGACATATGAATCTCATAGGTGAGATGTAAATTCCTAGTTTGTAGTTGAACTTATTTGGAGATAGACGCGATATATTAGGCATAGGGTCTATATGTATTTTTCATAACAAACAAGGTTGATATACGTGAATTACTTTAGCTCATCAAATATTGAGTTGGGTAATTTTTAAATCTTATGTCAGTGCATTTTACCATTTCTATATTTTCCTATTCAGATATATAAAGAAAATACCAAAGTGAACTTTTTTAATTACATCGAAAACTTGACACATAGTAATTGTTTCCCTATAAAGGCAAAGGATGAAATTTTAGGATAGTTTGAATGGGGGCACCACAATGGTGATCAAAAACCACCTAAATTAAAACTCAACAAATTCTCTACTCCTGCAATTATCTAATGATTAATTACCATTATAGACCTTTAAAAATTTGCATTTATCAATTACTCGGGGTTGAAGTGTGCTGTTCCGTCATTCTGGGTTGGCTAATTAATTTAATGAATGTCTATTCATTACTATATTTTGATTACCAATCAAAATAATATCAATCAATTGTACTTCTACCTGAATAATAATAATAATTATCCATCATACACTCATCTCATTAAATCTCATCTGGAACGTAATTTATATTTTCAAAAAAGAAATTCATCAGACCTCTTTGCTATTTGATCGACAGTAAACTAATTACATTTCCGTTGATTAGACTCAATTTGTCACCGCGTGTTAGCCGTACCTTGTATATATAGCCAATACATATATAAGAAAATAACATATCGTATAGGCTTTCTCTTCTTTCACCCCACTTCTGCTTTCTCGCCTCATCGTGTATCCCTATCACCGCGATCGGCGAGCTTGTAAATAATATCTAATTCACAGTAGTACATGGTCGTGTGCAATGCAGTTGGTGAATCCACGTTGTGCGCCCACCGTTACTGGCAGTGTTGATAGCAGTCCGTGCTGCGCACACGAGTGTCGTGTCAATAGCACGGTTCGGTGACCACCAGATTCGAGTAGACAGTGTGAACTGAAGTAGACTGGGGGCGTTATAAAACACATTTCATTCTTTTTAATAAATTACTCCATTCTGTTGACAGCACATGGATAGTCAATTAACAATGGAGATTTAGTTCCTGATCGTTTAAAACCGTGTTGGAAATATTATTATATATACGTAGACCTTATGTGTGTGATAGAAGACTATGCAGGGGTGGATTTATGCGCGGATTTATGCCATTCATGTGCATAAATGTCACTTGATCAAATTATTCGAAGTGAATTATATGAATTAATGTTTTTATAAGTGATTTTGTATAACTGTAAATCTATTATAAATTATTGTCTCCGGACAATATAAGTGGAGTGTAGATCTATACCAAGGTGTTTGAAAACAGTGACCGCGGGTGGAAAATGAGTTCGTCGCCGGATAGTGGCCTCTCATTGGAGGAGACTCTCGAACGCAAGTTGGACAATGGGTTGTCATTGGAGGAATCACTCGAACGGAAATTGTCTCTGGAAAGCCTAGACGCGATTGATGTACAGACATTGATATCTATGTGGTGAGCTAAATGGTCCAATGACAATTGCATGCAATATTTTGAGAATAGGACTATAGGTTTAAGATGTTTTTAAAATTGTTCTTTATTCATTTGAATAGTTTTGTACAAAGATATATAGTGTATTACGATCATAAAATAACAACAAAGCCTGAAACAGGCTTGTCTGTGGGTGTACACAAATTACAAAGTATATTACAGTACATGTGAGACATAGGCCTACAAATTAAATAAAGTAAAATATTAGAAAAAATATCCCAAGCACACTAATATCAACAGAAAAAAGCGCTAAATGACCTTGCTTTCGATGCACCGTAAAACCATAATATTCATTCATTAAAAAAGGTACACATTTCATAATTGCGTGTCTTATGTAGGATGTCTAAGAAATTGTCCAGAGAAAGTATTGACTTAGTAATAGTTATTTTGTGGTATTGTGTAGCAATTGAAAATTGAAAATGCTCGTATAAAATTAAAATATTAAATAGCCCAATCATAACTTGTCACACAAACAACATTTTTATTATGGCATCAAGAAAAGTTTGAATAATATACTTACAGTCAAAAACAATATTTCCTGCTGGTTTCATACATCGAATAGGCATATATACTTGAATCCACGAAAACAAGGAGGTCGCCTACCAACAAAATAACTGTAAAAACTTCGTTTTAATTACAATATCTTGTTGTAGGGCCCAACTAGAAGAATTTAACTCTTTTCAAAGATGCAGTTGCGTTTCGTATCGTCAACCTCGTCCTGAAAAATCAATACTTTTGTAAAATGACTGTGTTATTTGTGTTTGTTATATATTGGTAGACGATCTATTTCTTTCGTGGATATCAGTCTAGTCAATTCAATTCAATTTCAATTTTCATTCTTATTACAACACATGTAAAAAAGATGATGATACTGCGAAAAAACTAAAAATTATAAAAATGATAATTCGCTATCAAATTACAAACTCCATTAACATTTCAATATCAAATAATATTCCTATATATATATATATATATATATATATATATATATATATATATATATATATATATATATATATATATATATATATATATATATATATTCTAATGATATTGAATATTGATTAGCTCACGATGAAATAAATTGCCGATTTTACAGTTTTGAATAACAAAACTGAATAATAATACTTGTTTCTCGAATGGGTTGGTCATTCCATGTTGAACTTTTGTGCACACATTCTGCACACATTATATAGCAATTGAACAATTAGTGTAATTAAATTACTGGTTGTTGCACTGCGTATTACCCTTCTTCCTTTTCTACTCGTTATACGATATTGTAATACAGAAGGATGACGGCGAGCCAGACTTTCAATGAGTTCATGTACATAAAGGCTGATACTGGTAGTTTTAAAAAATTATACTCACCTGGCTGTTCGCGTTTGCATTTGAAGAAAAGGTCAAGTTTGACCTCCTATGCAGTTATGAATTCGACAAAAAATGTACATAATCTCTTCTTGATTAGCCCTAATGGATGAAATGTACATGTACAAAATGAATCAGCAGCATTGCAAGAACTAACGGTAAATGATTTGTTTCTTCAAAACATATTATTTCGCTCGATTACAACTTGAAATTTCCGTATTTATTTTTATTTTCACATATTTCTTTATTTTAATTCATATAATACATATTACATATTTTAATATGATAAGATGAATCATTCACACTTACGCATGAATGAAAAATGTTTTTCATATGAATGCATTTGCATACATACACAGACACTGATATTCACTGACACATTGTATCAGTTTTTATGTGTCCCTAGTGGCAATTAAAAAATGATATTTCAGAAAATGTCTATTATTCCACAATATTTTCTTTATACACCACTCGAATTTCGGATTTCCAGTCTCACTTTTATCATCACAACTCAATTTTATTGAAAGTTCATCACAGTAACCTATTGATGGCTTATTTCGCAAAAACTGACTTTTCCACTAAAATTGAAACATGTGTTCGCTTTTTGATAGATTAAGCGATAATAACTAAAGGAACTGTGCAACTCACCAAGTCATTATATTAGTTATACACATTTCTTTCGAACAATCTTCTTATCTATTGGCTTCAATCCAAATATAAAGTTACTGGCCATAATGCAATTATGAATAAATATGTTATAGTTTGATATTTTTGTTGGTAGTGTTCGTATGTCTTAGCATTTTCGTATATTTATAAATGATTCAAAAAGTATTTCGTACATTTCTGGCCAATGGACAAGCATCACGTAACTTCCACAGAACCAGGTAGGAGAATGCGGTGAAGTGATCAGGTGGTTTGGGAGGAATGCCAACATTACGTGAAACTAGTCTACACTCTCATTAAATGCAGGTCATAATGGCACCAAATATCTTTGCAATGTTTGCCACAATGAATCGAGTACCATTTATTACGAATGAATGTCTAATAATATAATATAATTGTTCTCTTTGTATATAATTGCGTATGGAAGAACTCAACTTTTGAAAACATGTTATGAAAGAGCTAAAATTATAAATCAAAAAGAAACTTCAAATAAGTGCACCGCCCGGGAATCGAACCCGGGTCGCAAGAATGGGAATCTTGCATGATACCACTACACCAGCGGTGCGCCATGATTTTGGGTTGCTTATCGCAAGTTTATAACTTACAGCTGTCCCCCACCCCTATGTGTCAGGATGCGCGAGCATAGCGCGCGACGAATTCAAATCTAATAGTCACGACATATTTTATATATATATATTACGTAAGTTTTGAAAGTAAATCAATTGGGTTTTACTTTTAAAAGTGAGTTTTTTGATAACTCTTTGCATATGTGTATCGTAGGCTATATTATCGATAATACGTAATAGCTTACTCAAATGCGATGGTATATAATTAAAGTATATGCACCTTAATCTTACTATTAAAAAGTAAAAACACGTACTATCGATTCGCTGACTCGTTCAACAAAGACCGAAGTGCAAACATGATACAAAGGTACAATGTTATCGATTTCCACTACATCAGTCTACACACCACTTTTACTTCAGTTTCTCTTTTCTCCAGCGATTTAAATGTTATATATCTCTACACACCGCTATTGATGTACATCACATTTGCCTAGAAGTATTAACTAAACATGGGTATAGGAGTTGTTATTAAGAAATGATTATATAT
Organism: Brachyptera risi; assembly: GCA_964007535.1. Taxonomy (NCBI): domain Eukaryota; kingdom Metazoa; phylum Arthropoda; class Insecta; order Plecoptera; family Taeniopterygidae; genus Brachyptera; species Brachyptera risi. The sequence goes on from OZ023328.1 coordinate 44,734,520, forward strand.
AGTTGACACCTAGATATTATCAGAATGTATATGTACGTATAGTCGACATAATATGGTAATGTATGCATTGTGAATAGAAATTATAACATTCTTTCGTTAAATTATTCATATATCAAAGCTTAGTATAAGAATATAGTTTGATATTATGATTCTAGGCAGGTCCTATATGTTGTATTGATCTGTACAGAATATAAATACACAAAAAGAAACCTGATGAGGCTAAAATTAAAATAATCGTGATAATGAAACTATAGGCGAGGTGACTTGAGAGCCAAAAGTGATAATTATTTTATTAATTATAATTAGCGCGTGAATTTTCGTTTCTGTGTTTGGTTGCAACGAAATGTATTTACTTGCATGTCATATGAGATAATGCTAATTATTTCTACGTACTGACTGCTACATGTCGACTGGATAATGAGAGGGAGGAAGTTAGCCTTGATACACAGCCTTCCTTTCAATCTTCTTCAGGATGTTGCTATGTTGTTTGGTATCGACATTGCTGTACCATCATACAATTCACAAGAACATTGTAGGCCTATATTTAGGCCTATTAAGACCAATTAAGAGATACGACAGAAAATGTGTACACCAATAATGCAAAGTATTAATAATATTACAAAAGTTACAGTATTAGACGTGTCATCAATTATTTTACCTATCAGTAATTTTCATTTAATTAAAAATATAGCATGTCTATTTTGAGTTTTGACTGATTCGGATACAATTGAATGTATTTTTTTTCTCACTCATTTCGATGATGATACGTATAGACTACTTATTCAGTTATTCAATTACTTATTTATGATGTAAATAGCTTACATTCCACTTCTTATTATATAGGCCTACCAGGCAAATGAAATGAAAGCTATATTGGTATTCATGTGATTTTATGCATAGCAAACGACCACAGTATACTTAATTTGGTAAATTTTAACTCACCAATTGAATACTCTTAAATTATTACATAATGAATTCATTATCATATAACTCGTACACTTTTTGATATATAATGGTATTACATTTTCACATCACAATAAATGCAATGTAGTTTAGTTCACAGAATAACTGAACAGACTCATCTTGTTCCCCTTGATTGTGTATTTTCAACCTCTCTTCATCGCGGTCTATTTATAAAACGTCCGAAATATTCCGAAGTGAAAGTACGATCGTCATTGAACCAGTGACGTCATAATCACGTTTAATTCCATTAAAACATTTTATACTATTTTGTATTCACTAGTGATGATTGGTACTACTGTTATTGAATGCCGGAAAAGATGTGGAACCCGAATGTCATTGCCAGAAGGTGAACATCACAGTGTCAACATCGATTGTCGGAAACATGAGGCCGATTTGCCATATACACATGGTATAACATCCTAGTTAGATAGCCTAAATACGACCTGGAATGATGACTTAATTCCACACTGATGACTGATAATATCTATTGTCGAATACTGAGTGCAGTATTGAGAATTTTTAGGATAAATGTAATAATAAAATAAAAGTATCGAACTTTAAATATTTAAACTTGAAAATTCAGTAGTATAATATCATAATACAAGCACTAACAAGAGGCCCACTAACAAGATGTTTTATATTCTTCCCTGTAAAATATCTTCAAAATATAATTTTGAAAACAAAAATGATCTGTTCTTCCTATTTCAATCATATGTTATTAGAAAGCTTTCTATGCCTTACCGACAATTTTTTTTTCAATGGCAGCTCTTATTTTACATAGTAAAAATATTTAAATATTTACAATGAAAAAACTTGACAGCCAAATATATTTACGTTGTTTATAAATAATACATGGACCTGACATAAATAATATAGTGTTTTCCTCCATATATATCGTAATACATTTTCTATTACAAAAATGTATCTGTAGGCCTACTCTCGGGATTCGAACATGGACGAAATATGATGAGTCGGCTTTGATGACTCGACACTGCTTATCGTTCATGATCCGTTAATGATGGAACGGCTAATCGATGCTGTGAACGAACGCAAGCGCGTCGAGTGTGAACATGCGCGTAGCCTTCTACAACCACACTCGGCCGGACTTATTCACGTTCTAACCACTTTCCTTCACCAGTCCGGTATTGTCTAGTGGTTAGGATATCTGGCTCTCACCCAGAAGGCCCGGGTTCGATTCCCGGTACCGGAAAGTCTTTTGTTTCAGTCAATCGGTTCATGAAGACGTAGTAGAACGTAATAAGGTAACTAGTTTGTGTGAATTGTTTATATTCAAGTCAGTATAGACTATACTTCCTGATTTTTATATTAATTTTTCTTGTTTGGATAGCGTACAAAACTATTCCAAAACTATACAAAGCATTCCTATAGGTTTCTGTCAAGTGATGTCACCCATTGTTGCAAAAGACGGACAACAATGTCCAACAGTTGGAATTGACCAATCAGAATTTTTGGTAGTCCACCAGTTATTGCTACGGTAACGATTGTTTGTCATTTGTTACGTGACAGAAGCCTATAGCCGTCTATATATATAATTCAGATTTTATTTTTTAACTGACATGTTTTCATTGTGAATAGACTACAATATCCTAGGTTTAAATTTACGTACAATATATTCTGTTTAGGAAATAGAGGATTTTTTTTTGTGGGCGTTACAAGTTAATTTTATAAATGTACAACACGAGTTTTCATACGCAGTTTACATCGTCCAGTAATAGTAATCTGTGTCCAAGTATTTGTTATTAATTTGCTTATCAGATTCTTAAAAAAACGGGGATATGATAGAAAATAAACTGTAAAATAAATTTGAATACAAAAATCCCATCATTTTATTTTTGGATACCCCATACGTAATAACAATAGTCCAGCTGTACATAAAAAAAACTACATAATCTGTTTGGTGGACCAGCGATCACATTTGCTAATAAATATATATAAATCTTTATTGATCTCTGCCCATGTACATCGGGTTGCCTATCGACACAGAAAAACAAATTCAAATTTAGAAAGGATAATAGGAACATAAAAATACAATTTTGAAGATGAAGTTAATTTGAGACTGAAATATTGAAGCTAATTTTGACTGTATAAATGATTATTAAGAATGATAATTGAATCGCGTAGTACGCTCACTACTATGTTTTTAATGATGGGAGACATACCAAACTTTATAAAAGATTCTTCGAAAAAATTTGGGATAGTCCCTCTTGCCCCAATAAGCAGCCCTGTGACTTCTATCTTCTGGATGGCATATTTCTCTAAGTAGTAAGGTATTGTGGGTTCATATATATATATTTCTTTTCTTTATTCACTTCTTGAACTTGATCCACACCTATCTCGAATTTATGGTTGGATCACTTCCTTCATGGCATTTCCTATAAAATAGAACTGTTATAATATCCTGGGTGTCTGAAAGTGCAACATATTTTCTACTTCCTTATCTGATTGTATTGTAGACTTGTGATATCACAATAATGACCGCGTATTGTGGCATTGTGTCTTTGATCAAGTCACATGACGTCAGCAACATTTGACGAGGTCAGTACCTACCTGCCAGCATGACCTCTCTCTCTCTCTCTCTCTCTCTCTCTCTCTTGTCCTCTCTCTGTACTGATAATGTTATGATGATTGATAATAGTAGACTGGTAGTAGAGGTAGGCTTAAATAATTCGGGATCTATTGAAGGACGTTTAGCTCAATTATAGGTAGAATCATGCGCATTTAAAAAAGTTCTACGAAGTGATGTTTACAACAATTGGACCTACCTCAATTCGGTGTTCAGTATTATTTTATTGCGGATATGTAATTCTATATATTGTTTTGAGTTCGAAATAATTTCTTTCGTGAACTGTACCACTTGCTACTTGACTATACAGGCTGTTTGAATTATTTATAAAATGAGTTTCCGTAATTTAATTTCATTCGTTTTTCTACTTTCTTTTTAGAAAAAAAATCTATTATCTGTTTTACCATTTCGATCTTTGAACAATCGTTTTCTAATTAATGAAAACATCTTAATACCCTGTAGCCCGTAGATTTTCGTCAAGGAAATAATGGCTGGACTGATTTTATTTCACTTTCAATTATTTATATTCCATTTATTTTGAAATTTTATAACTTACATTAATGTAAATTTGTCGGATAATTTTCCTCACAGAATCTTCAACTATAATACTAAAGTTGTAAACATTATGTTAGTTTTTTGTGAATGTATCCACAAAATATGTTCTACCATTCTCATTTCTAATTCAAAAATTAATATACAGCATTGGCTCTAGGTGTACACAGCTTCGTGCTTTGATTTCAATGAATAATGTATAATTTTATCATATACATGTATAAATGAGGTGTATTTATATATATATATATATATATATATATATATATATATATATATATATATATATATATATATATATATATATATATACATATATATATATATATATATATATATATATATATATATATATATATATCTTTTTCGACATAACTCTAAAATCCCACATATATATATATATATATATATATATATATATATATATATATATATATATATATATATATATATATATATATATGTATATATATATATATATATATATATATATATATATATATATATATATATATATATATATATATATATCTATACAGAGAGAGAGAGAGAGAGAGATTTTTATTGTATGTGTATATATATATATATATATATATATATATATATATATATATATATATATATATACACATTTTAATTTTTATTCAATATAAGCAAATGAAAGATAAATATTGATATTGTTTGAATCTTATCAATATTTTAAACCTAGCACTATACTTATGTATCAAAATCAATAACTAACTAACCACGTGATAGCTGTATAGAGTTCAACTTAACTGAACTTTTTATCAGCCCCCCTCCGCCATCATGCCGTAATACAGTGTTAGATGTGTGAGTGTGTCAGGGTGGGGGGGGGGGGGGGGGGGGGTCGGTGCGAGAGAGAGAGAAAGAGAGGGGAGAGAGTGATAAAGAGAAAGAGAGAGATAGATAACTCTGATGTAGGTATTCATGGCCATTTATGATTGCCGAAGACAAGTACTATTATATACGGTCGGTATAAGACTAGTGGAGTGTCAATCGTTGTTGTTATTGCATATTTGCCGTCAGGTTGGCACGACGGATTTGCGGTAAACCGTAGTTCCGTGCCGCGTTCGTGCGTTTTTACAGTGATGGTGTTTTATTAATATATTGTAGAACTTAGAGCCATTGTAGTTATAACAGTGTTGGGAAGATTTAATCGTCATTTTAGATCAAAGTTCGTTACACTTATATCAATTGATATTGAAAAGTGAATAAATCACATTTTATTACCGATTTTTATGTATAACCAAAATTTGAGTGAATTTCAAGCGTATTTCGATAAAATTGTGAATAATAAATGTGAGATTTTGACAGGTATTGATATAATAAAATATTATAAAAGAACAACGATTGTTTTTTCAAATATCAAAAATACGTCGAGTGAGTTTTGAATACAAACATTTCATATGGAAATTATCCGTTACAATTAATAATAATACTGAAATGATGACATTATAAAAAATATAAAGTGAATTGAAGTAATACAATTCATTGGTGCCACTCGTATACGTTATGTAATATTACGAGTCGCGTGGTGTGAATCTAGTTGAATACAATATTTCATTGAATAATACATATTCGTCAAGATGGCAACGCGTGTGAGTAGAGGCAACAATAACTATCTACTCAGTAGCAACAAGTGTTTCGGTTCAGACGTCGATTTAGCCGACCTACATCGACGCTGGACAAGACTGCATATCTCGCAGAAACAACAGAACGGCGTCGGTTTCGAGTTGCCAGACGACGTCAACGGCGTCGATATCGAGGCGTCGCCTAGTGGTAGGAGTAGAAAACGATCGGGGACTTGGCCGTAAGTGTATATACGAGGATGGAAATATGGTTTATTTTTCGGTTTGATATGCATTTGAGCAAGACGGAACAACTTTGGATTGTCAGGTAATTCTGTATTTGGGTATTTAATTTGGGTATTTATTTTTATTTGGTTATTTCTGTATTTAATTAACCAATTGAATTAAACAAATTAAAATGATCCTAGCTATAGTCCATTATAGGGCTAGCCAGGCCAGGACGTTATTTCTATTGGTAGTCGCGGTATAAGGACCCTCAAGACGTATTGAGATCAGTATGTTATTCGAATGTTTCTTCGATTTTGTTATTTGAGGTATACATTTTACTTGTTGGTTTTATTGAATATATCGTGCGGCTGCATACAAATAAAGTAACTGAAAATAACGACATTTCTTGAGTTTATTATACATTTAATGAATCGTTTTATATAGCGGTATACAATATAGGAAAAATTACATAAATTATCATGTGTCACATTTTGATTGTGCTCATTGACCCTATACAAATGGCAAGGTTCTTTGGTGGTACAATTATAGGGCTACAAATTATACAAAAATATTCAAAATATATTCCCAATTTCAATCTCAATGATAATTCAAACTTAAGTCTAACTTATTTCCTCTAAATAGTTTGATAGATGGAGAGTTTTCGAATACTTTAATATATTATTTTAATATATTTAATATATTTATAATTTAATATATGAAAATATATAAAATATATAATGAAATGTATGGAAATAAATAAAAATAATAATCACTTCGGATGATTTGAAAAAATATATATTTTGGTCAGAGTATTTACTGCACCATATGATGAATAAAATTATCAGTCCTATAACTTCTTTAAGCTATGAATCATTAACAGTTCTGGAAAATGAATTGATCGTCTTAAAATTGCTTCGATATAATGAAATATATATTTACGCCCTGAGATATGACTATTCAATCGAACTGATTGAATAAGTGAGATGAATTTCGCAATAGCCTTGCGTTCAGGTACACACACACACACACACACACATAGATAGAGGTCTTATCGCTTTCTCTCAGAGTAGGCACATATATGTCTTATTTGTGTGTATATTAGTGAGAATTTATAGGTCATAAAATCATTAAAACTAATTACTATACTAACGATTTAATAGTTAGCAGTAATTAGGTTTCTTTTTTTTTTCGAAAAATTTACGAATGAGTATTGAATATATATACTTTTCTTCCAGCCAATAATTAATATGCTCGCTATGAATTTAGCAATCAGTCAATCGTATTGCATTAATTGCTTATGGGCATTTCATTGAAATTAGAAAATTAATACATATTTTGTAATAACAGTGTAGTGTCTACCAATCGAGGAGCTAGTCATAAAATAGGCAATGTGCGTAAATATTAGAATTAGTTTTTTCGAAAATATGATATTTTCAAGAGGTTCAATCGAAAGCAGCCAAAGAGTGAAACAAATTACAATGACCTAGCTTTTAAATAATAATAATAATAATAATAATACAATAATAATGATAATATATATATATATATATATATATATATATATATATATATATATATATATATATATATATATATATATATATATATACATAAATTTTTTTTTCAAAATGTTTTCCTATCATCATGGACGTGATCACATTCTTTTTTTTTTTTTAATAACATCGAAACTTGATACAGAATCATTGTTCCCTAATAAAGGCTATGGATGAAAGAAAGGATCGTTTGATTACATTTTATAGATCCGCAAAGTCAGAATATTAACTTGTCTCTGGGTCTTTTGACATTTCACAATACAAAATAAGTACACTCGAATTAAATTAAATTTTCTGGACGATAATAATTATAATAATAATAAATGAATTTTATTCTCAAATGAACATATCAGGTTACATACATACATGTACAATACATTAGGTGATATGATAATGAGTAGGCCTATACATGAAATTTGAAATGAAATTATACAGTTTGCATGAAAAAGAAAGAGAAGTCCGCATAAGAACATATAATATATGATAATGTCTATTTAGCAATTTTGCTATATTTTATACAATAAGCCTACATACATAAAAAACATACTCAACATAAAAATACAATTTACAATACAACAATGATGGTTACAATTATAATAATATAACAAGAACGATAGCATGGATATATAATAATTAACACATATTTTAATTTATATGGTCCCAAAAACGCACACTTTCACTTGAATCTGGAACCAATTTTCCTTCCTTTATTAATTTAGAACACGCATTCCTGAAACTTCCAGATGTCGTTAGTTTGGTGATTGTGTTGCTACATGTTGCTCCAGTGTGTGGACAAACATTTGTAAATAAATATGGTGATTCTCCAAGATGACAAAGAAAAGGAAAGAATTGAGTTGAAAAATTAATTTACAGTATTCAAACATTCCACTTGGACGTTAATTGTACTGCCATATTGTCAAGCAATTGACATTGAATGACATTGCAATTACGTAAATAATAGAAAACCTGTTGATTCGATTAAAATACGTGCTGTCCTTATTGATAACTGCAATCACGGCCTGTAAGATTAATGTAATTATTATAACAACTGCCTAACGATGTATCGTGACTTGGTATGCGATTTCATGCAAAACCGAGCCATTTGCCCATGTTGAAATAGAGAGTATTTTTTCAATTACTTCTTTAATCAATTAGTTTTTATTGAAATTCATAAAATAATTTTCAGATCCACTGATGTTTATAGTTTCTGATTACCATTCAATGAAAATATCATTATAAAAATATTGGAAAGAGTATTTGTTAGATGTAATTGTATATAATACACACATATATATATATATATATATATATATATATATATATATATATATATATATATATATATATATATATAAATATATATATATATATATATATATATATATATATTTAATTATATATATATATATATATATATATATATATATATATATATATATAATTATATATATATATATATATATATATATATATAAATATATATATATATATATATATATATATATATATATATATTTAATTATATATATATATATATATATATATATATATATATATATATATATATATATATATATATATATATATAATTATATATATATATATATATATATATATATATATATATATATATATATATATTATATACATTACATTGCATTGCATAGTTTGTATAGAGTAGAGTATAGACTCTCCTTCGTTTGCAGCACTCGTAACCTTATGTTCTGCAATTCAAAGAATGTCAGTGAAAAGATAATGTAAGACTGCATGGTAGTCTGCTTCGTGGAATTTCTATCTGTTTAGGAAAAGAATGATGTCAGTTGAATATTTCATATATTTTTCAACCTTTTCATAGATTTTCAAGGTTTTCAATACAGTTTTTTTGTTGTTGTTGTGGTGATTTTATGTATTTTTTAGATTCGATACCTAAGAATGTTGATTGATAATTTACATAACTATTTCCGTTCAACCAATTAAAGTATTTTGTTAGGATTCGGGTGTAGGTTTAACGACTGTTAGATCAAATATATCAGTTTGAAAATACTATAAATTGCAATATTGGCTTATCATAATTTGATGCTATATACGCAAATATGTTCAACGTTGTTTTACTGGTTGCTATAAAAAAATCAAATTTCAACCTCTAATTCAGATCTCATCGTAACTTGTCAATATTACAAAAGATTCGTTCAACATTAATTCTTCGCGATATTCTTGATAATTACTCATTGTATAACGGTATAAATCATAAAAAGTATTGGATTTTATTTCAGCCATTTTATCTTTTAATCCTAATTATCATTATTATTATTACATTATTATTATTTTTTTTAATCAACACTGTTCATCTCCTCTATCATTTTCTTTTATATCCAGTTACAAGTTGATCATTTTATATATAAGTTTATTTGTATTGTATCGTATTTGATATTGATAACTAAGCTGGGTCCCAATTGTCAGTCACAATTATTGTGAACAGCTGACAATACATCTGTTCATCAGTTCACAAGCGGTTTATCAGTTGCGTGCTATCAGTACAGGTTTCTGAGTGAAGACGTATGAGTTGATTGAATTTATACATCTAATAAGTAATGCATGTATTGAATTAATTTATAATGATTGATTTTTTTTTTTTTTTTTTTTTAATAACATCGAAACTTGATACAAAATCATTGTTCCCCAATTGAGGCTATGGATGAAAGATAGGATCGTTCGGACGGGGCACCACAAGGGCGACCTTACCACCCCATTTTGATTATTTAAAACTAATGGTCTTCAACACCGCAGGACTGCGCTGTCTGTGACCATAATTTTTCGCCGTCATGATTGATAATGATTGATGAAACAGTTTGTTCAAAAAAAAACACTACAACGTAAAAATGAACAGATAACTGTATAAAAAATAAATTGTATTTGAAATATTTGAGGTTCTGAAAGAAGGTGAAGAGGTTAAAAAACAAACAAGTCGAAAATTTCAATTTCAAAGTTCACCAAATAAGTGATATTTCACCAAGGTCCGGTCTTACAAAGTTCACGTAGACGCAGCATGTAGGTAACCATGGTGATAACAATACTTGACTGCCAGTTAAGACCTATCACCATATTGGTAATTCCATCAATAAATTGACTCAATAACGCTTTTAATCAAGTGTTTTCCATAAGTTATCATAATAAGCTGCCGCCCTCGGTAGCTCGGTCAGCTGAGACACCGCTTCAGAAACTGAATTCACCGTTGGGCGTGGGTTCGAGTTCCGCATAAGGCATGGGTTTTTGTGAATGTCCTTTCACTTATCATCACTCCATAGTTTCATAATCATCTGCTCATTCGTACCCCCGTATAACCCAGCTGTTGGTGGGGTCGTTGAGCAAATAATAACGATCTTGATAAGTTGGTATAACATTTACCATGTTATCTGCGCTTGGAGAAAAGTGTAGCCATTCTTCCGCAGCAGTTACTTGGTCATGATAACAATCAGCTTTTTGTTGATTCTTGGAGTAATAGAATACCTGTAAGCTGTCGAGAGATTCTTCTCAAATACCATATCGTGACGTCACGATACACGGAACACGTGATTGATAAGTCACGTGTTCGGGTGTCACGGTCAAGCTCGTGCAAACTCGTGCATATTCGTGATTCACTCGGCCATGACACGTGGTCAAGGTGATTACGTCATCAGGTCTGGTCAGTTATGCAGGATCTGTATGGCTACACGACCCCTGAATCAAGGTTATATATGCTATACTGATCGTGACCTCTATCAATGTATTTATTAAATTAAATATGGGTTTAACGGACCAAACTAATGATAAGTAAAATGATTGTTGTTTGCGTAACGACCCCACCAACAGCCAGGTTATACGGGGGTACGAATGAGCAGATGACAATGAAAGTATGAAGTGATGATACGTGGATGGAAGCTTACAAAAACCCATGACTTATACGGGACTCGAACCCACGCCCAACGGTGACGACTTCAGTTTCTAAAGCGGTGCCTCAGCTGACTGGATGATCAATGGAGAAAGTAATATCTATAGTGTTGGTTGAAGGTGTAGTGATAACTGCGATATATTGACTTTGGTTAATGATGGCCTGGTCGAGTGGTCATGACACGGAACCGTCATTAGGGAGACCGGGGTTCGATTTCCGCAATGGCCGATTAACTTGACAGGGGTTCTTCTTGGTCCCTCCCTGTCGCTCAGGTTGATACTGGGATTGTTCTATAATATATGTATTATATAATATAGTATAATAATATATATATATATACTTTATATATATATATATATATATATATATATATATATATATATATATATATATATATATATATATATATATATATATCTTGGACACCGTATTACCAATAGTGAAAATGTGTCAATTGAGCTGATTATCAATTGGGGTACAAAAATAACATTGGTATAACCAAGGGTAATTACTAGTTAATCCACTAATTATCGCATAATCAACAAATTTACTATTCGCAAAACGGGACCCTTATCATCTTAATATACGATGTTTATTTTAACCTCATCTTTATTACTCCTTTTTATATATATATATATAGTCTCTAGTTCAAGAGTAATACTTCTGGTATTTAAATAATAATAATAATAATATATATATATATATATATATATATTTGAATATATGTATATTTATATATATATATATTTGAATATGTATATTTATATATATATATATATATATATATATATATATATATATATATATATATATATATATATATATATATATAAATATATATATATATAATATATATATATATATATATATATATATATATATTCAAATATATGTATATTCATATATATATATATATATATATATATATATATATATATATATATATATATATATATATATACATATATATATATATATATATATATATATATATATATATATATATATATATATATATATATATATATATATATATATATATATATACATAATATATAATTAAGCACATTCTCAAGGTACACGATCGATATTTTCCTACGTCATTATGACGCGCAAACTCTGGGCAAATACGGTATTTTGAAATCATAGTTTCTGTGCAACCTTAACGCAATGCAACCGAGTAATACTATATAATATCGTCGAAGTATTGTATTATGATTATACAACATACCTTCCAGTTTTAACTGCTTTGAACATGAAGGTATAATCAGGTAGATTTTGTTTATTGGACAGTACAAGGACACTCATAACATCATATGTGATAATTTAATGAGCCAATAATAAATCATAATAATTTATATCGGGTATAACGACGCACTGTACTGATGACCAAGATCTATTGGCGTCGGTGAATGATGAAATAGGTGATGGGAAGATGAAATAAAATTAAATCATATGTGTTTTGGATAGTGAGATAAGGAAATGGCTGTGGCCTTTAGTTTTAAGGAACCATCCGAGTCCTCTCCACTAAAAATAGAAACCAGGAAAAAATCTCTGTCAGAATGGTCGGTCATGGTAGTAGTCGAATCCCGGTATCCTGAATGACGGTTCAGAATGCTAGCCAGTGGGTCATCCGTCTTGGTGAATAAAATAGATGTCTCGTATTTAGATGGTTTTTTCAATCACTCCCAACAGCTCAGAAGTTGGCTCAGCTAGCATCAGCTCAGGTTTAGTTGGTAAAGTGAAGTCAATACTGACGTGGGTTCAAATCCCGCACAATGCATAGATTTGTGGGAACACCAATCATTCGTTCGCTCATTCGTAAGTCAACATAAGCTAGCTGTTTGGAGGGGTCATTGAGTGGTGGGGGTCGTTAAAAAAAACAAAAATCATAGAAAGAGATCCTATATTCTATTCCAATGGTTTTGGATTTATTCCCAGATTTATAATATATAATAATATATAATAATTTTTAATGTTTTTTTTCCATTTTGTAAAAGAATGAACTTTACATCTGCTGTTGATAGAAAGAAATGATCATTGCCCAAGAGACTTAGTTCAAAGTGGAAGATATCAACATTCGTGTGTTTATACTGAAATACTTTTATCTACGACGGAAAATTATGGTCACAGACAGCGCAGTCCTGGTGTTGAAGTTCATTAGTTTTAAATGATCAAAATGGGGTGGTAAGATCGCCCTTGTGGTGCCCCGAACTAACGATCCCATCTTTCATCCATAGCCTTAATTGGGAAACAATGATTGTGTATCAATTGTTTCGATGTTATTAATAAAAAAATAAGATTTATAAGTATATATATAATTATATAGTATTATATTATATACAGTAATATATAATTCATAAGATCAAGACGTATATTATTGTATTAAAATATAAGATTTATTTTCAGCGAGTTAGTGCTATATATTTGTAAGATCAGACCGGAAAAATACGAATATAAAGCTTTTTGGTTATCATTGTACGTACACTTATATCAATATTATCTAATAGTGAAAAGTTTATGAGATCAACAATCTACCTATACGAGATGTATGTAAATATACCTGCGTTGACATAGCAATGCAGTTTATGGATGCTCTACCAAATGGCATCTGCTGTATTTATCTATAAGGCTACGATTGATTGATTTCTGTTTGACAAACAGATCGTATATGCAATCGGTACTAGTTTGGACTTGGCAAGTTCGCATTGTATTTTGTTTGGATAGTCTATATTCTTTTAGCTGTCGTTCTTCCAGTACCTTCCATCAGTCTAGGACTATATAATATATTATAATCGTTTTGAAGTGCAGATATCGTGGGAAATGCGTTTTGTTATGTTTATATTATTGCTCAGCTGTCATTGAGGAAGCTGGGATTCTATTCCCGTCTTGGCCGACCATCCCGACTTGAGTGTTTTCATGGTTTCCCTCTTCCTTTGTCGTTGAAGTAAATTACTGAAATGGTAATTTTCTCCCCAACCGTTCTCTTCCCACTGTCCAATATACACGTATAGTCAAATAATCGTAGTAGACACGTAATAATCTTTCATCTTATCTTCTCATCATCTCATTCATCACTTATCGACGCCAATAGATCTTGGTTAGTATCAGAGTGCTTCGTTACATCCATAATAAATAAATGTTCATATTACACGTTTGAACTATAAGTTCGGTATGTAAATTGTAATGTATATATATATATACTATATACCGGTATACCTTCCAGTCCTCGCTTATACATCCAAGAACCATTACGTATTATAAAGCATTTTCTACTTGTAAATAATCTATCCACAATTATTCCACACTATACTGTGAAGATTTGTTTTCATATTTTTTTCGCTGTATATTCCTTACACGGTGTCTAGACTCACGAGTCTTTTACCACAAAGTACACTTGCGGTCTTATAAAATCGTTTAATCTGAAATTAAAATATTGATCTGAATGAAATCTCCGCACATTTAGCCTAACCGATAATTTTCTCACCGTCTATGCGTGGAGTGCACGTCGTCTCATACAGTTTTAGTGCGTTCAGTATAAATATTGAAATCATTGAAATCAATTTCTTCAGCATTAATTTTATTCAAGTTTGATTGACGACTTTATGTGGTAGCAACCGTTCGTGCTGTCTGAACGAGTAATCTATGAGATATCGTCATACAGGTCTCAATATAAGCCACATGGACGAATGATGCGTCAAAAGTGTGATCAGTTTTAGCGTTTTTGAACCGTTGATTAACTTCGGCGCAATTGACGGATAGGCGTGGCTTCACCAGTCGGCCAGTTGGATCTATATCATTTGTGGTCATCTGGAGATACCCCGATTGGATATTTGAATTTCACCACAGTTCTAACAGCCCTGTGTTGACTGGACGGTATGATTTGTGACGTCGTGGGGGCGGAGACTGCGAGTCATCAATTGTGCGAAATCTTGATTAACGTAATCTATGATTCAAGTTGCTGACGATCTTTGATACTAATGTTATTCAATTCACTAATCAAAGCTTTGTTCCCTGCATTAACGCCTAAACAAAACAGAACCTCCAGTATGTGTCACTCTGTCAGGCTTGCCAGTTTATTAATATTGACTTGCTTGTACCAACAGTGAGTTGTACTTTTTGGCACTCGGTTTTATAAACTGTAGCCATCACGCACGTCATCAGATGAAATGATTCTTTTGGTTACCGTACTTATATTTATAGTCCATGAGTACTTGTTCAAAACTTTTACGTTGGGTTCCCAAGCTATTCATTCAAATTTCTCGAAAATATAACAATGATATTTGGTTTTGTTGAAGGACCAGTAAAAATGTTAGACCCTACACTTACGGTCACACACACACATATATTTTATTCATATATATATATATATATATATATATATATATATATATATATATATATATATATATATGTATCAACTCGTCATTTTCATGAACTTAGTCTTGGTGTCTTGGATAGTATCATAAAATTGAAATTATATTTCTTGGTCTGGAAATATATACACCTTGAGCTATATGCTACATTTTACATTTCCTTCTTTCCCAAACATGTTCACTTATCAATCAAACATCATTGTATATATAGTTTCTTTCAATTGAGACTGACTGGTTTTCACTTTTAAAAAATCCACATTTAAAAGTGAACAGATGAGACTGTTGTGTAAGAACTGAAGCGTGTGTCTATTCACAAACGCCTACAGCGAAGACAGGTAAACTTGCAAGTGAGAATTATTACCATAAAACTGGAAATAGATAAAATAAACATTCATCGAGTCGAAAGTTATCTCTCTAGTCATTGTCCGATAAAGTTGACCACACTACATGCCTCTCTCTCTCTCTCTTTATTTCTCTCTCTCACTCTCACTCTCTCTCTCTGTATGTGGAGGCACCTAAATGCTAATACAGGTGGCAGTGGACAGAGATGGCAGTCGTTGTCGAACTCTTCGTCGCTTAGTTTGTACTACTCATCGTACTGTTGCAGATAACCGACACATATCATGTGGTGTTTCGTATAGGAGTTACTTTGACGACATACCACGAATTACTAATTAATATTTCTATAGTTGTGAGTCGAAAAGCATTAATACTTTTTTTTTCTCAAAATAGTTGCATATAAAAAATATTGCCGATGTGAATTCGAATACAGTATGACAATTTCCTCAAGAATTATTTATTTGAAGTAGCGTATTATATGGAAAGGCTTATCTATGACGTAAAAACGAATGTTTAATGCTCTAGTTTGACAAACATGCGGTAGCTCAATTCTAGTTGCATCAATGTAGTTACTGTTGCAACAATCTGATTACACCTATAGTCCTCTGATTAAGTGATTGTGTACTACTAGTTCGCGACAAACAATTGCACAGAGAATACATGTGTAAGAATAGTATAGCGATAGTGATAAAGTTTACTATTATAGTAATTTTAATTGAATCGTGTTCAACTCTATCTATTAAATAATACCGTGTGCAAAGTGCTGAAAAAACGTGTGTCTGTGACGCATAAGGTGATTCAAAGAAGAGTAGACTGTCTCGAATCGCAACATTTGAAACACATTCCAAATTCAAATTCGATTACAACAATGAGCTATTAATGATAATTATATGGTTACAGTTCGATATATAAACTTTGGTTCCAGTTCATACATTGTAGACAGTAAATATTAATTAAATAACAATGAACAATCTTGGTTGTGATGATAGTAACTCGCTGGAGGGTACAGACGTTGCATTAGCGACATTGCGTATAAGTAATTCGGTTGTAACAGGAGTTGGGGTGATGGAAACGAATGAATCTATTGTGACGTCGAGGAAGAATAGTCCTGACTCGAATGGAGAAGGGGACGATCTTTTCTCAAGTCAGGATAGCGAAAGAGGTGATGAATATCCTCTCCAGATTACGGCGCCTCATTTGAGGACGCTAAGGTGAGAGGTTTTCGAATAATTTCGATCATTCTTTTCGTTACAAGGATAGTCGTATAGTTGTAGGTCCGGCTGTACCAAACTTCTCAATCATAGCTTAATCATAGTTTTATAGTTTAAATAATAGCCTTAAGTTGATTATCAGCTTGGATATCAATGTAACTTTCCCTAATCCAAAGTTTAGTGCTATCCCTCAGATTCAAACGCTGGTAAAACGGGCACTAATTATAACAAATAATAAAACGTACATTATCTATACGTCCAATGTTGTTGGTATCAAGTTTTGAGAATTCTCACATTTCGTAAAGCTCAAGTGAAGAAGAATTTCATTCGTTATATATAGCCTTATAGTCGTAGATTATGACTTGTAACAAATAATATGAACCAAATAGTAATCAAATGCTTGGGAATTGAAATCCAGAAAATTACATATTCGTAAAATTAAGAAATGAATAAGATTTTCAACAAAGAATCGAGATTTTATTTCTTTACTCGTTTTCTGCCTTGAAAAACTACTGAACTATATATAATTCACTATTTCTTAAGAGTGTAAAATAAAACTAGGTAGTGCGATATCCACTTATATCCTTACTTCGTATCTTCATTTTTATCGACAGAGAGATAGCATAATAATAATAATAATAATAGCAGTTTATTGTCTTCATTAAATCAACACATACATGATATACGACGACAGACAGTAATATAATACGATATTATTATATACACACGGACAATAATAAGTAACAAATATAGTCTAACACAAACAAACTTTCAGATCATAAGAGAATTCTCTTACGATCTGAACTTATTATGTCCATCACGTTAACACGGCAACTAGAAACGTTGTGGCAAACAATCTACCCCGAAATTGTAATTGGAGGACACGATTCAAGTGACGTTGTTGTCACTTATACAACAGTATGTGTCATCACTTGAAAGTAGCCTATATGTTGTGGTTAGTCCAGCATTTGCTACTTGCGTCTTGATATTATTGATTTTGATCCGACTATATATTGTGAATTCTAATCTTAAAATAGGCACGTCTTAGTAGATAGAGCGCATTTAAAGGATTTCGAAGGATTATGAATATCTCTTGATTCTGAATTGGTCTACCTATTTTTGATGTCACAGCTAAGCTAGCAAGTAAGTAGGTATATATAAGCTTTCACGCCGTGACCTCTTTCATCAATTTCATATTTGTTTCATTGTATTTAAAAAAAATGAGCCGTATGTTCACGCCATTAGAGAATTTTGATAAACTACACGTAGGCCTACTGAACATGAGACGTGATTGACTACGCAAACGATTGATTTGATGCCTTATGATTGATCCCCTGATCCCTGAACCCTCAGACTCCAGAATTATGTTTCTCCATAATTAGTATAGTTTCTGAACCGTAGGCTCACTCATTTTTTTTTAGACAACCCGCTCACAAAACATTGTCTTACGCGGTCTTCTTGAATCTTCAATATACCTAAATTTAGAATTTTATTAAGATTTTTTCAAACGTAACCGCAAAATAGTGTTGTGTCTCTATGTATGTATATGTAGAAGCAAGAATAAAATGATTTGAAATTGAATTGAATTGAAATTTCAATAACATAATGACGTTATTTATTTTCTCAATTTTAGAGAGAAATATAAATCATCATTTCAATTTTAATAAATTATCATTATTTAATTTGTCTTCCAGTAGCCGGTTCCTTTTTCTGAGTCGAGACGTAGATTACTCGATTCTGTTTGTTTATGTTTCTATACATAATCGGTAATGCCCACGTCATGACTCATGGTCTCTGGAGGACAAACATATGATGGATAAGATAATTTCTTGTTTTCTATAAAATTAGGGAAATTAATCTCCATAATTCATTAGAATCCAGTTTTAGTGTTGTGACGACCTTTAACTTTCATCTGTCGTCTTCATCACTTCTTTGAAAACATCGCGGGTGTGTTAATTGCAAACTCGATGGGCTAGACCGAAGTGTATAATATAGAGATGTTACTCCCCATATTTATTAATTATTATAATTAATAATTATTGTTTTTTATGTGTAGGCCTATATAATATATGGATGTGTAATATTGTTTGTTTTCGTATATTCATACCTATATCAAATGTTATGAATGTAGGCCTATAAATGTTGTATATCTATTTTAATTATGTGTGTTCTTGCTTTAATAATCATGACGGTCCATATGACGCACATTTTAACCACTGTTGTACTACATGGATATGTATGTCAAATTTGGACAAATTTTAAATAAATAAATAAAATAAATCTAACATTGCAAATAATGTGTTTCTGTGCTATAAAATGTACAAATAACACAGTAATAACTATCTCCATTGTGTGTGGACAATTTAGAAATCTCTTGCATGATTGGTCAACTCTTGACATCTTAACGAGTTGAATATTTTCTCTTCACTTTTGCCAGTTGAGATTAGGTGTTGACTCAATGGTTACCTAGGTGTATATGATTTGTTTATAATATGGGAAAGTGTTGGTCATTCATTACTCATTTAAGGCTAAATAGTTGGTATGGGTGAATTATGTAGATGCTAAACACTGATTAAGTTAATTGTTTTGTTTTTGTCAAGTTTTAAATTTTTAATGCTCGCGCATGTGTAACATACAAAGTTTGTTAATATTGGTGAATAATTATTATTATTCTCTCATCATTTTAATGTAACAACATCTTCGACATTATGACATCTTTGGAAAGATGATGTATGTATATGTGTAACGTAAAAAGTTTTTTTTTTGTCAATATTATATAAGGATAATTATTATCCATTATTATTCCTTCGTAAATTCAGCTCAACAATTTCTATTGACATATTGTGAAAGATAATTGGATTGTATAAAATAAATGTTTAAAATAAAATGAGCCTTCCTTCAAACTCTTGCTTTGCTACATACAGAAGTCTTACGTAGACATTGTACGAACTACGACGTATACTACATCTTTATTATCGAGTCACACTTTCTTTCGACTAATTTGCTTTAAATCATTATTTGATATTTTTCAACGTGTATACAATTTTATATAGGCTATATAGACAGACAACAGTTTGAAAGTATTTTTCACAAGGACAAATAATTGATAAAAAGTCATCATTGTAGAATGGAAAATAGTTTTTGAATTAAATAAAGTAGACAAAAACTTCAAATAGATCGGGTTTTTTTGAAGCCAATTTGCAGGTCTGACTGCGTAAGATTTTTATTTAAGAAAATTAATACGGTATCCTAGAAAATCATTGACATTATTTTTTAATATATAATTTTACCAACCTAACTGGCGCTAGAAAATAAAAATGTTACATATTGATACTAGATTGATTTTTTCCATCAACTTCGAAACTTAGTACAAAGTCATTGTTCCTCAATTAAGGCTATGGATGACAGTAGGGTCGTTTGAACCGCAAGAGCAATCTTTTAATTCTGTTTTAAAAAATCTATTTTAATTTGTATCAAGAATTTTATTAAGTAGGCCACGTTTGTTTGTTTTCCTTTAATTTCATGAGATTAATCATTACCACCTGTTTTAAGAACAATCTATAATGAGTAAATTAAATACAAATACAAAATACAAATCTTACCACCCTATTTCGATTATTTCAAATAAAATCAATCAACTTTGACACAAGGACACAAGGTCTGTGATCGTATTTCCATATTGATTCAAAATTTTGAGCTGTTATTTATTGCTGTTTTTTTTTTGGTTCCAGGCGGACTCGTTCTCTGAATGCGCCAAGCCCGATCCAACAGTTCGGCCCATGTGGCCGAATTATGAAGAACTCGGCTATGGTCATGTAAGTATTCAATATACGTAATTCAATCTGTGTTCTCTAGAGTCTAGATAGCCATGAATACGTTGAAGTGTAGACGTGTAACTTGCAGTGAATATAGGCCTACATGGTAATAATTTCTATAAATACAGAGCAATGAAAACGTAATTGCTTGGTTCTGTATTCTCAATGATGAAGATATAATACATTATCATGGTGAGAAAGATCATCCCGCAGTATAGAAGATCGAAAAAGTATTTAATTTTCGCATCGAAGCGATGTCGCTTTTCAGTAAATTTTCTCTAAAACCATAGTATTCATTTCGTATATGAAACTCAAAAACATTGATAATCATTGGAACAACTTCCCAACTCATTAATTTAAGTGCATTCTCAATGATTTTCGTAAAACTCAGTAACATAAAAATTTAATTCTGACCGAGTTTTGTTTCTCACATGTATTTTTAGTACTATTAATACAGTCCTCCATATAACCTATATCTGTTGGTGGGGTCGTAAAGAAACATTTCAAAATACACATTGTTCTAGTTCTTATTTTTCTTTCATTTCACTTCAATCTAAATCTCTGAATCAGTATTTATGTATGGTTTCTTTTCCGAAAAGGTTTTCTTTGTTGAATAGTAATTGCATATATTTATATTGAACAATTTTCAAGGTTCATAGCTATTTGGAAATTCCAACATCAAAGATCTTCGTTCGACTCAACTTTACTATTTCATACTAAATTTTACTATCCATCTTCTAATCGTGTGACCATTTGATGGATCTTCGTGACTTGCCAAGCAGCATAATCAGACATGTGAAACTTACATTAGTGAGTTGAGAGTTTACCACCATTGCTAAAGGGAAATTCCTTATTATTAGCTCATCTCCCTTCAGGACATCCACTTAGTGGTTTTATTGTTATTTTGCATGCATCTTTATTCATTTATACCTCTGTAGTAATTTGTACGCGAACACATATAAAAGATCTCCAAGTAATTTATAGCTGCGATATATTTTTTTTTTGTTTCTTCTATAGTGCAGAACAGGAGTTTTGTGAATTGCCAACATAAGTGGGATAAGCATGCAATATTGAAAATTAAAATATAGTGTCTTTTTTACGTTTTGTAATGTTCCTATATAGGCTTACTTTCATTGAACTTTGACATGCAAATCTAGAGAATAAAAAAAATCCATTATTTTTACTGGTGACAAGACCGTTCCGAAGTCTAGAAATAACTCGAGGTGCCGCTTCTGAACCGTCTTGATTGAGAAAGAATGATTGAATGTCAATATTTCGATAATGATTTTCAATTTTTTTATATTTGGCGGACTGAACTTTCCATTATTATTTGTCTTGGTGCCGAAATCACCAAAGTGGGACTCGAACTGGCAATTTGAAGTTGTTGTATATATATATATATATATATATATATATATATATATATATATATATATATATATATATATATATATATATATATGTATATATATATATATATATACATATAGACCTATAGGCCCCTACCTCTTTGTGATGAAAATCAAATACATCAAGTTTATAACTTGACTAATGTAGCGGGAACTGCTTGCCAATCACCGCGTCACGTGGTCTCTAGCCCGACTTCCCCCCGCGCCTACAAGTTATCTTGGCCTCAGCGCTGCCTGTGCAACTTTATAGAGCTAACTTGGTCTATGCATCAAAATTTAAAATGTAAAAAATGTGTAATGTATAATGTAAAATGTCTGCTCACCAACTACTTGCATTTGACACCTCTCACTCGCAGCAATCATACCTTTCTATATTCGTGACAGATCTTTGCTCATGAAATGCAAAATACCATTTCATTCTAGATATTTCTACATTATTGCAGGTGAATTCAATTGTTCATTAAAATAACGTAGAATAATTGAATTGCAATCCGGAAATGAAATGTCATGATATCATTTCATTTTATTTCACAAATGATTTTTTTCATGCTGCATTTATATATCTACACACATGGCATCTTATGACCTTGTCCTGAGAAATGAGAGTCAGTATGAATTGGCAGATTCGAATTGGCAATACTTGAGTGAAATACTTGAAGAAATGATAATTGTAATAGCTCAATAGCTCGCGTACTTTCTTCTCATAAACCACGTGATTAGTGGCCTGGACATGTTAGTTGCCCTCACATGACTGGTCTTCATGTGTGGAAAACCGTGTTATTCTTACAATAGTGGTATTATCAAACAACGTACAGCTGAAGTATTTATAGTGTGTGGAAAAAGTGCGTGTATGATGAAGTGCTGGTATGTGCAAGGTGAAAATTTAGTTAATAAGTAATTTTCCACAATATTTGTTTATAATGTTAGTTTTGTTATAGCCCATTTCTTGGTCAAAATTTCTTGGTCAAAATTTCTTCGTCAAATGTCTTCGGATAAGTTGAATTCATTCAGGTTATATAGTAAGTTCTTTGGTTTCGATGTCTTTGGTTTGGACTTTGGAGTCGTGTTTTGGTGATGGTCACGAGCTCGATTCTTTTGATCGTCGATATGAAAACAATTTTCAAAAATCATTATCGAAAATAAATTTGACTCAGTCATTTCTCTCAATTAAAGCTATGGATGGGAAGGTAGGATCACCACCCCACAAAACTAAAAAAAAATACATTAATTTTATAATACAATTATTCTTATTCAAAACACACGAAAAATAATAAAAGATCAAATTCAAGGATTATCTTGATATATATCTTTCTTATACCGGTAGTCACATTGTTTCTGCACGGTTCAAGTTTTAAAAAAACCTATAGTTTAAAAATATAATCATATTCCCTATAGTAAATATAATTACCTCGTGGTTATTGACAATTGGTATGCCTAATGGTAATGGCAGTAATTGGTAAATGTACGATTTTTTCTTTAAATAGTTTATACAAAACCACCTCGTGACAACTGAATGTCGATGACACATGATTGAATAAATGAATAATGAATAATAATAAATCAAGAAACATACCGTAACTTTCTGTAAGCGTTTTGCATTGAATAGTGTGTGAAATAATGCTCATCGTAATCCATGAAATCGTCGACTGTTACCATAGTTCATTTACATTCTATAAAGCGTTGATATCAAAAGTATACTTCACAGTACGTTTTGTTGTATGATTTACAAAAACAAATAAGGCAACTTTGAAATCAAAATGGTGGTTTATAACGGTGAATTGTAAGTAGACTGACGATGATTAAGTTCTAAATAGATAAAAATGTCTTGTTCTAATTTTCAAGATTTATTACGTATCTAGTTCTTTATATGAAGAGGTTTAATTGAGTAGATCAATTGGCACCATTTATAAGATGTTATTGTTTCACTAACGCAATCATACTTGTGATTCACATCTTATTGTTTCCTCATTCAAAATATATTTATATAAAAGAATCATGATTTTTTTATACAAATCACTGCAAAACTTCTTGATAGTCTAGTTCACATAGAAGACTGCCGATTTTTGTAACTTCTGTGAGATGTATAGATATTTATTCCAGTGATGAATCAATAAGTAATTCAAATAAAAAAAAAACAGTCACGTTTTAATAGTTATGATGATCTTGAAGATTATCAAGTCACATCAGTTGTATAATCTGTAACATCGTCCCGTGATAGAACAACATGACTTCTAAAGTTTCATATCAGTTGTAAGTTATCGCGATAATACGACCGGTGTGGATATGTACAATTATTGACCGAACCTAGGACGTTGTTCACATTTCTGTTGGATTTAAATTTGAATATACATTTTCGAAATTGATCAATAAGGCCTCCTTGATGGGATCTTATGAAAAGCGATTGTGATTTTTTGAGCTTTTGCGTTCATGTTTTTGTTACAAAGTAGTTGTGAGTGAATAAAATCTGTGCTCTTCTGATTTTATTATTGACATGTTTTTATTTTGACATCTCACTCGGATATTATTTTAACCAACCAATTGAGTGATATACATGTCATATTGTATCGAATAATTCCACTTAATTTTTAATAATCCGACATTTTGAACTTGAAATACACGTGCTTCAGTCTTGATCGTATATATCCAATCAAAACAAAGTAATTTCCGCCTTTTTTTCCAATTGCGCCCAAAACTTTATGTCTTATTCTCTTTGCAGTGAACACAATTACTTTCTAAGTTTCAAGTGCATTTGTGTCCACCAAAAATACTGTTTTATGCGCATATAACTGAAAACATTCTTTAGATGAACATTGCATGCAGGTTGAATAAATCGCCGACCCTCCGATAAGTTCTCGACAAAAATGAAATAAAAAGGATAAAAAGTGACCAATAATTA
This sequence comes from Brachyptera risi, assembly GCA_964007535.1. Taxonomy (NCBI): domain Eukaryota; kingdom Metazoa; phylum Arthropoda; class Insecta; order Plecoptera; family Taeniopterygidae; genus Brachyptera; species Brachyptera risi. The sequence goes on from OZ023328.1 coordinate 44,759,963, forward strand.
CTAATTTTTTTTTTTTTAATTATTTGAAAACATGTGCAACTGCGATTGGGGGAACTGTAAATTTATATGGACCGTGCAACAAATGCATAACAGTTGTTTGGTTAAACTGTTGAATGAAGAAGTGACAGTGCTGGACAGTTGGTAACTGTATCCTTACACGATGGTGTATCCTTGCAGGACGATTCAGGACCCTGCGAGCCAGCGCCTCACCTGGTACAAACCACCCCTGACAGTGCTGGTCATCAAGAAGGTGCGAGATGTGTCAGTGCTGCAACCTTTTGTACAACTTGTCAACTGGCTCATCGAGGTAACATATCTTTATCGCTCTTCCTCAGTGAATTTCTCATTTTCTTTGGAAGTTTGATTTCTTAAATAATCTATTTTTTCCCAATTTTTTCCAGTATTGTTTTACATTTATTATCATTTCGAACAATTTACACAAACTACAAATTTACTACAAATTCATGCTTATGTTTCAGTTGTAAATTGTTTTCCTATTTAGTATTCACACAGAAACTGAAATATTCAATAAATAATAGATGCCCTTTGTATTAATTTGTACTTAGATATTATTTAATTGATGTTTATAGTTGCAGAGTAATTTCATTCTGTTGGAAAGAATAGTTTTGAAAACGGAAATCTATTTCAAATCTGTTTCATATTATTTACACCCAATTCATTTTATTTAAATGATTAAACTTACTTTTCAAGAATCTATATTGACATTTGGAATCAGGAAGAATTAACCTATCTATTTTTTCATATCTTCATATCTTGATTACTTATCAGCTTTTCCTACTGTCAATCATAATCAGGTCAAAATTACCGAATAGTCATGAAATAAATCTAAGAAGTTAAATCAGAAAATATAGAATGAATTGATGCACAATTTAAATTAGAACACTGCTCTATGTTTATTACGTTCATCAAGGGACAATCTTATACACAAAATAGTAAATTACAATGCCCACACCCCCATGAAGGGTAGACAAACAGATACTGTCAGATAGATACAATATCTCAATAGAAACCTGAAATAGAAAGTAGAAAAACATAGGATAAATGCAGTTACAGTTATGCATATTTAAAAAATATTTGAACCATCAATATCACAGTTTCATAGCATTGAATATTCCAGAAGAATTGGAATATTAAATTTAATTTAATTTAATTTATTTCACTCCTTAAATAAAATGTGCACAAGAAGTATTGCATAAGTTCATGTTATCAATTATTAAAAAAATTATCGTACAATAGAAAAAATTTTACATCAAGGATAATTTGAATAATAAAAAAAAATTTAATATATAATAATTATATTTCAATATTTAATTTTAATGATAATTTGAATTACTGCATTGCATCACCGTATATTGGAATATAGTATCATGTTGCTATCGTGCTGCAGTTTACGTAGTTTCTCAAGTGTAGCAACTGAGGAGTGAGTCAGCAGGGTGTACCGAAAATAACAATACTATATGACAAAGCAAGTCAATATGAGATAAATGTGGGAAATTGAATATTATCTTATCTGCTGCGTACTTGAAGTACTATGATCAAGACCATACTCACCCTAATGTAGAAACAGGTGATATTATTCAGCAAAACACTTCCTCTTGATATTATAACGAGTTCTTCGAATGGTTGGTATATTTTTTGTTTTCCAGTTGAAAATAATAAAAGACGTTGAGTACAAAAATGTACTGAGTTCATTGATTACAAAATATTGTTTCTTTCATTTCTTTAATTTTTTTGGTTTCTTCTATTTTTTTATTTATTGTTTTTGTGTCTTATTGTTTCTTCTTTGTCCCTTCAGTTATTTCAGTGTTTATTGTTCGTTCATTTGTCTTAAATTCACCAATCGAGGACATTCACACAAATGAACGAAATATAACACAGAATGTTACTCTAAATGCCAGTACAAGTTATCTCAGAGTAATAATAATTCAAGATATTATAAAACCTCACTTCAGATTATGAAATTACATATTGACAAATTTCTTGTACTATTTACCTTCAATCGAAAGGTATTCGTTTCATATTTGTGATAACAGCACTTCTAAATTAATAGAGATATTCGCTGTTTAAATCCACGGTTGAGCTGTTTATATGAAATCACTGAACAGATTATCAAATCTTCTTCTAGTTGATCTCCTAGTTTGTATTTTTAGTTTGTTTAACCACAATCAACTTTCATTCATTGTTTAATCAGCTTCAATCAAAAGGTATTCGTTTCATATTTATGGTAACAGCACTTCTCAATTAATAGAGATATCCGCTGTTTAAATCCATGGTTGAGCTGTTTATATGAAATCACTGAACAGATTATTAAATCTTCTTTTAGTTGATTTTGTAGTTTGTATTTTTAGTTTGTTTAACCACAATCAACTTTCATTCATTGTTTAATTTCATCTTGTCCAGGAGAAGAGCATGGTTGTGTTTGTCGAACAAGCCATTATGGACGACTCTCTGCTCCTCAACAACGCTTCGTTCTCGTGCGTCAAGGACAAACTAATGACATTTCGTGACGGAAAAGACGATCTAACCGACAAGATCGATTTCATCATCTGTCTCGGCGGTGACGGTACACTCTTGTACGCCAGCCTGCTGTTTCAACAGTCTGTCCCGCCCGTCATGGCATTCCATCTCGGATCGCTCGGTTTTCTTACGCCATTCCAGTTTGATAACTTTCAAGAGCAAGTCACCAATGTTCTAGAAGGTAAGAGTTTTTATTACTAAAGTGAAACATCGACACATCGTTCCCGGATCCATCGTTTTCCTGCTTCTATCGTTTATTTTGTCCAACCCTTCTCCCATATGACCAGTGATGAATTATTTCAAATTGATTGTTATCCTACATAGATGGCTCTTTTCTTGGTGTCTTGAGAAATAATATAAGAGGTTTTGCTCCGCTATAAAATTAATGCCTAATGTTTTAATATGTTTTGCCCATTGTTATTATTTCATTCATTAAATAGCTTGGAAGCAATTTTTTTTTGTACATCAACAACAAAAAGATCATTTCATTTAAATTTGGGTTGAAAAATTTTTTTTTTAAAAATATTTGTGAGAAATCAAAATCAAGTAGAAAATAAAAAGGTCAATTGTGTCCTGTTTTCCTAGATATCGTACCAGAATCTTACTAGCTCTTTTGTTTTGTTCTTTTCTAGGTCACGCTGCTTTGACGTTGCGCAGCAGGCTGCGTTGCATCATCATGCGTAAGAACGAGGAAATAACAAAGAACTCGAAACCGCCCACCAATTTGCTGGTTCTCAACGAGGTAGTCATTGATCGAGGACCTTCGCCATATCTCTCAAATATCGATCTTTTCCTCGATGGTAAGGAATAAAAATAGTAGTCTAGCCACCGATTATTCATTAATTGATTATCAGGCAATAATGATTGATCTGCTCAGCCAGTTATTAATCGATAATCGATTCGTCAATCATTATTATTCATTCGATTATTTTTGATGTTTTGAAAGTGTGATTGAAAGTTCACCCTGTGTCTCCAAGATGAAAAGTTGAGGGTTTGTATCATTATGCCTGCTAAAGAGTTGATTGTTCAGAAACATACATATATTTATATATTTATTCATTGAGAAATGATATTCATCATATTTCATTTTTGTTCTCATTTTTGTCAAGTATTTCTTGGATTGATAAAATGATTGATTTGGCCCTATTTATTGATTATTACTATTGATGATGATTTTTTTTAGTCATGAAAATAGCCCAATCGATTAGTGATCAATCAATTATCATGAAAAATTTGATCAATTGGTGTCACTTTTTGACATTGAACTACAACCTCAAAAATTGGTATTGAAATTATTGATGACAATTTCGTGAAAAGATTAGTCGCATGTTTCATTTTACAACTCACAATTCATTATGACTTATGACTATTATGACTTGTTTGTTTATATTATGATATACTAATATGACACAATATTATGACAGGTAAACACATCACTTCAGTCCAAGGTGACGGACTAATAGTGTCGACTCCAACCGGAAGCACTGCCTACGCGGTCGCGGCGGGGGCGTCAATGATCCACCCGAGTGTGCCCGCAATCATGGTCACGCCCATATGCCCCCATTCGCTCTCCTTCAGGCCAATCGTAGTGCCGGCAGGCGTCGAGCTAAAGGTAACGTAGCAAACCAGCAGCTTACTCCGAAAATGCTGTGATTTTGAAATAAGGCAATATATCTGATCAAGAAGTGTAGTTGTGTAAAAAAATGGTTCCCTTTATAATTATTGAAGGTGATAGATGAAAAAAACATGATTGAAGAAACAGCAGCTTACCTTGAAGCAAGCATTGGATCTACTTGTATTGAACAAGTGTTTATTTTTCTAGAATCTTGATGATGTGCTACAGAAACTGCAAGTCTTTGCTCAGTAACTTGCAGTATTCAATACCACATTTAATTGTAACCTTCAATTCATCAATATTACCAATTTCTTGGAATTAATAAGTTAGTGAACTAGTTGACATTATAGTGCAACTCTAGGTCTAGAATTTAATTGAAGTATGGTAGTAATTTTGAAAGCAGGCTAGGATTTGAATATTTTGATATAAGTTGTTGATAAATGTAAGTTGTACAAGTATTATCATACAATTATTGATAAGCTTCACAATTAGTACGCTATTCAATAATAACATTCCATACTTGATTAGAAGCAATGTGCAAGACCTCACCCCTTTCTAAGCTTCGAAAGATATCAAACTTATTTGTAGTTTTATCGGTACTGGTTGCATTAATGTAATGAGTAATAATTATTAAAGAATAATCTAATCCATATCCAGCTTCATCAATACATTCAATTTTTCATATCTGTCTCAGTTAATTAAATCATATATTGTACCAGGGTGTGAATTTCTTCATATTCCAAGATAGAAAACTACAGGCTGGCCTTCTGTCAGTTCCAAGCCTCGTTCACCTTCTCCGTCCTTTTCATCCCCGTTACTTCACTCTTCTCGCATCTCTTCTTCCATCTCGAAAGTTCCCTCCATCGATATTCATCTTCCCACTGCCAATCTACTTTCACTTGTCCTCATTTAATCTCTGTTGAACAATAATCACTGCATTATTAAATCTTATACACCAGGTTTAGAATAAATAAAGCTAGAAAACGTTCAATACAGTATCTAGTATTTTCTCTGCTGAACATCAGAAAACCTCAAGACAATACGAGAATACAAAGAAAGTAAAAACAATAACCGTAACGATTTGAAGACAATACAAGCAATGTTTCATGAGTGTTTTATCTCTTATCGTCAAGCTTAAGCTGGTCTTCCATGAAAGCGTTATTCGCTAAGCGGTTTTTAAGCCGCCATGATGATAAAAACGACCAATCAGTGACGGGCATTTCTTATTGTTGAGCTCGCCTCAATTCCACCGCCTTGCGAAAGTAAAACGCAAATCGCGTTCATGGAAGGCCAGCTTTAGTTTTGCTGTGTTTCCATACTAAAAATCTATTTGAATTCTTAGTGTTTTGCTTAATTACTACAGTGAAGAAATAAGTAGGCGTAATGTATCAAATATTAATTAATATTTTCATATCTGAAGTGCTTATCGGTTGTTTTATAGATCTCAGTGTCACCCGACAGTCGTAACACGTCTTGGGTCTCGTTTGACGGGCGTAATCGCCAGGAGTTGTTCCACGGCGATAGGTAGGTCACTTTACAGGGATGCCAACTGTCTACGTGTCTGCCTGCTGTTTGCATCTTTTGTATTGTCGGGGTGGCCACACTACTGCAGAGCATGCGCATGCTCTAATCTTTAATCACTGAATATTTGCAGCACTGCTAATCTGTGTAATTATTGTGTTTGCGTAAAGTGTTGAGACTCGTTTGTGTAATTACATGTTGTGCTAGATTGTTTATTAGTTTGTAGAATATAGTTACCCGTACAAAATATATGAAAAATAAGCAAGCGAACTAAATTGTTACAGGCCATGAAAAAGTACTTTTTCCTGAGCCAATTAAATTATTGGTACATACAGTATATATCTGTATTTAGCATGAAATTGAAATGTAAAAATCACTCACACATACTGATATTGCATTTTAATTTGTTGATTCCTTATGATGATGTTTGATATAATGTTGAATTTATTTTTATAAAATTCATTCAATCATGTTGAATGATGGATATTTATTTTTCACTTGCTTATTTAGCTGATTGTACTTGAGTAGATCCATTTGTTATAGTTTGTAGTTGTTTGATGCAATTACATATGTATTTACGTAGTATGTACATTCCTTTAACATTTTCTCACGAACGTAGATCTGTGAAGATTAGCATCGTGTCATTCGGGAAAATACAGGATCAACTTTGACCACTCCATTTCTTAGAAAAACTAGCTTTTCGTCGACTGAGAACGCAAATCATGCAATTGTTCCAGATAAAGCTGAACGTAGATGCAAGAGATTCGGCTTACGTTCATTTTGACGGCCACAGTCAAAAGGAGTTGAAAGTCGGAGATAGGTTCGATACTTTCTACTATCAAATATAAGCTCTGTGGAAGCTATCTGCCTCTTAATATCTTTTGGAATCGAGTTGTTCACTCTACATTTTCTCTTTGTAAAGTAGACTAGCAGTAATTAGTTAGTTGTTATTGACAAATGCTTCCATTAAAAACCTCTGCTTCATTCGATTAATTTGTTTGTATCTTTGTGTTTTAGCTTAGTGTGAACGTGGTGTCTGGTGCTTGCATACTTGTATTATTTGGTGTAGGGATATTGAATTAGTAATGCATGCAAAGTATTTTTACCATTTTGCAATATTTGCACTATATACCGTAGATGCATACAATTTACTTCACTTGTTTGAGCTTACTTTGTGTCTATCTGCTCTAAGGTTGACTTTGATGCTAGACATGCCTCTCATTGCCGAAACCACACTCTTGGTAATGAAAGTTACACTGATGTCAACCGGCGGCAATGCCGACCTTACTGCGGAACAACTGTAGTGCATGTTTAAAATAAGTTGGATGCTTTTATTAATCCTAAACTTTGATCATTATTGATTTTGTCTGACAATTTCATACTTGAAATACGGTTTGAGTATGTACTTACTCTGTATGTAGTAATATCAGGTGCATTTCATGTAAATACACGTAATTCAATAAAAACACTAAATTATCTAATCTGAAAGCACGTTGGATTAGACCGTGTACACTGTGCACACGAGCGTAAGTTACACTACACTAACAGATTGGTATCAAGTCAGAACTTCTGGAAAGAGTTCATATGCTTTGTGATTTTGGTGAATGGTGCATTTATTCATTTATTTTATTTATTATTCACACTCACAGTGCACAAAAGTGCGGTGGCAAGGTCTTGAACTGAATTAATGAAACTCTTAAACAGGAACCCAACCAACCAACAAATATAATTCATTTCAGTTTCCCTAATTTCTGCAAGAGTTTAACCAAATATCCACTAGAATACACTTTTCTGATTGTTTTTCTGATTGGGAATTTTTTCATGATTTAAATGCGTAATGTGTCACAATTCGTAAACACATACGTTGTTTTAAAAAACTTCCAGAATATATTTTTTCACATCCTAAGTATATTTGGTACAGCATGTTTCAAGTATGTAGTACATTACCTAGTCCCTCATTTCTTTTAGTGCCAAGATTTTATTATTCAAGTGATAAAATCATACTTTCATGACAATAAGTTTTTCGTTGTGTACCTAATTACGAGCTTCTCTTTCCTCAGCCTCCGTGTAACAACGTCGATCTACCCAGTGCCGTCAATCTGTGCTCAGGATCAGATCTCCGATTGGTTTGACTCGTTGGCCGTCTGTCTTCATTGGAACGTACGTAAACGTCAGAAACATCTGGACGAGCTAAGCGATTTAACGCACGACGACCTAACTCATTCGGGCTCAAACGATACTCTTGATTCGCTCGAACAGTCTGAACAACTGGACAGTTGAAAGTCGAGGCCATTATGCTCAATCAAGTATTTCTACGAGACTAAACGTTGGTGATTGACGTGTGATGATCATCATTTACACATCATTTGGGGTTCCTACAGAGATTGTACTGCCGTAATATATTATAGTTCATCTTCAGGAACGAACACATCAAGTGTAGACTTGGGATTACATTGATGTAACATTAATTTGACATTGGCCCAATCATTAGACCTACTTCTTCAATCATACCATTTAACAGATAAGAACAATTTTTGTACAGCATACCTAATCAGATTGTTATTTCGTCCACTGTCTTTCAAAATGTCAGAAGCAATAGCATTTATTTTAAGATTTCAAAAATAGGCCTATCATTAACATTTTCACTAAAATATTAATACACCACATAAAATTAGATAATATATGTACAATACTGGTACCTAAAGTAATAATTGTGGCTGATTCAAGAGTCACATGGATTTATAAAAATGTAATGATTTCAAATGTTAGCTTTTCTACTTTTCCTTTTTTAACGGAATAGCAACAAATAATAGGTCACTTTGTGTAATATATTGATGAAACATTCAAAAGATCAACTTGTCTTTTCGAGCTCGAGCATAATATTTATTCAGTGGGAACCCGTCGTTGAGTACTCTAGTAAATTAAGAAGAAACATGTAGTAGAATGTTCAAACATAGTTATAATTATTAATTAAATTTTGTTACGAAGGCTGTATAGGCCTGAGTTGGATCTTATTTTACAATGAGATGTGGAAACTGCGATATTGTTGTTGGGTTGACAAAAGACCTTCCATCTTATGTACGGTCAGAATAAAGGGACCATTGAGTTATTTGTGCCACAGCGAAATCTGTGCCCGTATTCATTACTCTGTAGTAAACGGAGTCTGATGCCAGAACCTTGGAACGGCATCTTATGTTGTGTTCATCAATGTTGAAAGGAAATTGATTGAGTTGGAAAAACGTAAAAGTCCGGTTTTGGATTATGAGAGGTGACTTGAGTTCTCATGAACATTTTTTTACAAATGATCACATCACATAATAAATTGACAATTCTTTTCGATTCACTACAGCATGAAGGAAGTAAGTAAGAAGCCATATATATTTTTTTTACTGTGAAATATTTTGCATTTAGTGCAAATTGCATAGGGACACATCAGAACACACCATTAACTAACTATTGAATACTTTCACAACTATATTATCTGCTGTCAGTAAATGTTTTCTACAAAAGTCACCTCTTGTTAACAAAATTGAGACTTTAAAAACAATGAATTACCTGTATAATAATTATTAGTACTTAGTATAGTAGAATCTCTTTTTATTGTGAAATGACATGTAGCTATTATGTTTTGATATATTTTGTTATTGAAATATTTTGTGGATTTGGATGTTATTTTTTACTTTTAGGTTACTATTTATAATATACTGTATAATGATATATCTATTGAAACATACAAAATCACGTCACAACGTCTGCCAAATTTTTGTAAGATTTTAATAAACTTAGTAACAAGTTTATTTATGTAGGCATATTTCTAAACTATATGAATGCAGTATAAGTAGGCATACTACTATGTTTATAGACTACAATTAATATTCTGTCTAGTATGAATGACATCTTGTTACGTTTAAGTTGAATCAATAGAATATTCGGCAATAAAATCAAATTTGCTGTTGTCAACCTGTGCTTTAAATTCACCTGTGAGTTTGTGATTGTAGTGCTTGGTCAGTGTGAAGTGCACTAATTGAATGTTGAAGAATGTTCATTTCATAATTCACGATTGTTACTTGGTACAATAAATAAATAAACACCACATTTTTGAAATACAGTTGTACTCATTATAGAACAGGCTACTTACTCATGGCTCTAATACGCATAATGGTAAGAAAAACTCGTTAAATAAAAGTAAAAAGTAAAACAATAAACAGTATGTATGCATGTTGAAACTATAGTATTTCCCTGGTTTGATAATCAATTCTGGGCCACAGAATTTTTTTTTGAATTTTTTCTATTCAACTTGCAATTCACAATTTTTCTGTCGATCTTCTGGTTGGTCAGTCAAGGCAGGTATTGATTGTTTTGTGTTCCTTGTAATACACGGGTTTTTGTGAACATTCAGTCATCACCTGCTAATTCATACCACCTATTGGAAGAAAAGTGGAGTTTGAGGGCACCCAACTACGTGGTTGATAGCGCCTGGTATAACGTGCATTATCGTAGGAAATGAAGAATATTAAGGATCAATAGATTACGAAGATTACACATCAAAAATCATACATTTTGTAATTCCTAAATTATTGGTATATTACTATATTACGATAGAAAACAGAGCTGTCTTTTAGTAGGACTTGGAAGAGTGTTCAAAGTTGACTCCTTTGACTGATGATTTGGGAAAAAGGTACAAGGTGGTATTCAAATTCTCTATGGTGAAACAATGGCTTGATTTGGATGGTATAGTTTATTCGCAAAGGCAATTATAGTAATGTTATTCACATATTTCATTTATAAAACAACTTCACATCATAAAGTGTACAATTTTCAAATAATTTCCAATATCACTATCGATACATTAATTTTTATGCAATTCAACATGATACAAATAAAATAAAGATAATAGTTACATCATCCATTGCTAGCACCGTGTCATTCATGCGTTACTTTCAACTTCTTTTTCAAATGCACTTGGTCCAATTAATTAATTTTAGATTTATTCAAAATCACTGAGGACAGATTATATGATGATACAGATGTGAGTGTTTAGTACTATGATTCACACAAAAATACTGCCGTTCTTTTTTAAAAACATTTGAAGCAATAAGAAAATAATATAAAAATATAAAAAAATACGTGTATAAAGTAAGCGAAGATTGATGTCTACTATAGTTTGTAGTTACAGGCGTTTTCGTATGTAGGCTAATATGTAAGCTATAAGTAATGAATTAATAATAAATATTGCTTTTACAAAAATTCAATAAAATTTGGAATGTGTGCAAATACATATATATAAAGATATTTCAAATATGTGTAACACATAAAACAATCACACACAAACATATATATATATATATATATATATATATATATATATATATATATATATATTGTGTGCAATGTATGCTTGTAGTCTGTAATTATTTGAATGATTAAATATGTGATAGCGTATTCACACAAAATACGAATAAATAAAATCACAGAATCATATTTGAATGAGTAAGCACATATCTAATTTAGGACTAACTTATACAAATAATGGTATTTTAACAAAATCATACATCTTTACTTTTGATTCTATTTACTATTGTACAGCAAATTGACTATTTATTTTGACTATTTAGTTGCTAATTCATTCATAAAGTTAGTATAACTGTAGTATTAGGCATACCTTCGGCCAGTTCAGTATTGTGTTCGTTTTCTGACCCCGGTCTCAATTTATTTTTAATATTCAAATAATAATAATTACTATTCAGATAAAAAGGTGTCACAATAGTATGGTCGAATTGTGTTCATGTGATGAATTGCCGCTTCTGTGCATTGCTGTTGCATTTCTATTGTCCACCCTGCTGATCACAAAATAATCCTTCATCTTTGCCCTGAACACAATTTTTACCTCAAAAATGATGTTATAGAAAACACAAATAACAATGGATTAACTAACTCTATCTTAGTTTACGTTGTTGCTAACCTCTGACTTTGGTAGGTGTCAGAGGCTCTTCCTGCTTGTTGTCATTGTCATATACGACCTACTGACATTTTAACATAACTTTCGTAAATTAAAGTTATTGCAGTATTTTATATTTAATACAATAACTTCACTAAAATCTACATGTATTTTTCTCTCCTATATAAGCTTATTCATAGATAGGAAATGACAGATCTTAAGACAGTCACAACTGGTCACAACGCAGATGCCCAAGTATCATAATTTTCTTTGTATTTATCCTATAGGCTTCTGTCAAGTGACGTCACTCGTTGTTGAAACTGACAGACAACAATGTCCATCAGTTGGAATTGACCAATCAGAATGATTAGTAGTCCACCAGTTCGCTGTATTGATATGGTAACGATTGTTAGGAATTTGTTACTTGACAGAAGCCTAATAGACTTCGTTGAGATGTCACTCATTGTTGAAATAGACAGACAACAATGCCTCCCAACAGATCACAACTGCTCAATAGCGTTCTGCCACGTGACTAACAAATGTAATGTTGTAATGACTAACAATAGTTACCATAGCAATGCAGCAAACTGGTGGACTACTAAACATTCTGATTGGTCAATTCCAACTGGTGGACATTGTTATCCGTCAATTTCAACAATGAGTGACGTCTCTTGACATAAGTTATATTTCGGTGGACTGAAGTATAAACGAACAAGTTCAATGATTCATATTCTACTAGTCAAACGCGAAATATGCGTTGTAAGATGAGCGAGATATCTCAATAAGGTATAAAAGTCCTTGAAATAGTTTTACCCTTGCTACTTTATCGACTTTGGTATTCTACACACCTTGATATCTGAATAAGCTATAAAAGTCGTTAAAGAAGTTCTACTCTTGCCACTTCATTGACTCTGGTATTCTACACACCTTGACGCATATAAAAAATACTTCATTGTTGGTCAACTCTTGAATCTAGAAAGCAGTGAATCTCGACAACTTAATTCTGTCATAATTTTTATGATATATTTTATGAATATTATCAGTCATTTTATTTTTTTTCTCCAAAACGACTGATCAGAATTGCTTAAAAAATCGTAATAATGTGTAAAATCCATGTATACACATTTAGAGAAAATTTCATCCCATTTGGAAAGATTTTATTTTTCAACATTTTCCGCCCAGCCAAATCTTATGGGGTTTTTAGAAACTTTGAGATGATGATTCTCAAAATCGGTTCGACCGATTCATCCCAAAAACTATACAGTTCTAAGTTGGATGAGTTTGGGTGTACAAAAAAAGTTTCATGTTGATCAGTCAACCCTTGCGACCTGTGGAGTGCTTACAAACAAAAAAAAAAACAAAAAAAAAAAAAAAAAAAAAACACACAGACAAAGCCCTATAAGAGTGGGATGGAGACTTCGCTACGCTCATCAATCATCGCAGTGTCATAGCTTGGTTTATATCAACCGTACAGATGGATAGGATGCGTAACTCATGCTAATTCTGAGGCAGAACTCTCCACACCTATGAAACATGTGAATGAATTGTTCGATTTCTCACTTTTGCATGGTGATTAAACTCAGATTGTATTGTGAATCGGATAACTGTAATCATCGATTTTTTGTTTTCAAATCTTATATCGGAATGACAACCCCAGATGACTACAATCTATTGGCGTCGGTGAATGATATATGAGATTATGGGATGATGAGATGGAGGGTTATTTTATTAGGTGTTTTTGGATAGTGGGAAGAAGTCGGTAGTGGCCTGTTCTTAAGGAACCATCCCAGTAATGACCTGAACGACAGAGGAGAGCCACCAAAACCCCCTGTCAGGATGGTCGACCTAAACGGGAATCGAACCCTGGTCTTCTGAATGACGATTCAGTGTTCATCGATGTTAACTTGTTTTCTAAATGTACCTTTTTTCGATTTTATCAAAATATTTTTGGCAAAGAATACTTCAATGTATAGAGAAGAAATACTGAGCAGGACAATTACGGTTACACGTACTTTAATAATTGTCATTATGATTTTATGCATAACAATGTTGTGAAGTATTGAAACTGAAAGCTCAACTTGTAGTGCAATGTGGAGGAAACTAGTGTAATTCTAAAACCTCGATAAACTTAACACTCTTGGTATCCGGTTGCATAAATACGACACACTTTTGCCTATCCATAAGTACTCGGTACGATATCTATAATCCAAGGCCAAGACACTCATCAACACATCAAGGTATATATCTTATACTACAATTTTATTCAGAATGATGATCTGATTTGATCTAATATTTCCCCACATTCGATTGTTAGGATTCAATAACTGCCTATGTAGTCCGATTGTGCGAGGGATGTTTCGAAATTATTAGCCGCCAATTCGACTTCTTTCAGGGCCTTTGCTGCATCAGATTGAAGTCGAGTAAGTCTGGCTTCTTCGTGGGCCAAATGACATTCCAACGCATTGTATCGTTTTAGTGTTAATGATCTCGTAGATCTAGAAAAATAAAATACACGTACACTTATTAGATTGACAGCAAAAAGATTGAAATATATTAGTGGGTCTAGAGAAGACGCAACATTGCTGCTGTAACTGTACATTTTGCGAGTTGGACGCGAGTTGTCCTTCCCAATACCTAAGAAACCTTCATCTCATCATCCCACCATCTCAATAATAATTCATCCGACGCCAATAGATCTTAGTTATCATTGTAGTGCGTCGTTCTACCCAATATGAATATATATATACATATATATATATATAAATATATATATTTATATATTATATATTATATATATATATATACATATATATATATATATATATATATATATATATATATATATATATATATATATATATATATATATATATATATATATATATATATATATATATATATATATATATATATATATATATATATTTATATATATGTATATATATATATATATATATATATATATATATATATATATATATATATATATATATATATATATATATATATATATATATATATATTATATATATGTATATATATATATATATATATATATATATATATATATATATATATATATATCTTATATATTTGTTATATATATATATATATATATATATATATATATATATATATATATATATATATATATATATATATATATATATATATATATATATATATATATATATATATATATATATATATATATATATATATATATATATATATATATATATTATATATATATATATATATATATATATATATATATATATATATATATATATATATATATATATATATATATATATATATATATATATATATATATATATATATGATTACATGCTCCAATCACAGTTCAAGTCAACGACATTCATGGAGCCCAATATCACTTGGTAATCATTCTATTTTGTCTCATCTTTTCTAGTTGCTATGGAAAGCTGACACACACTCTGTTTCCATGTAGGTTTCTGTCAAGTGACGTTATTCATTGCAGAAAGAGACATGAAACAATGTCCCTTAGATTAATTAATTTGACCAAACACAATCTGTGTTATTTCCCCAGTTTACTGCACAGGCTTCTGTCAAGTGACGTTGCAAGCGACAGACAACAATGTCCACCAGTTTGAATTGACCAATCATAATGTTTGATAGTCCACCAGTTCGCTGTATTGCTATGGTAACTATTGTTTGTCATTAGTCACGTGACAGAAGCTTATTCATATTGTAATCCTTGTTAGTAAATTAAACTAGCTACCCTTCAACAATTAAAAAATGAGAAAAACAAATGAGAAAAGATGTTTTATTTGAATTTGTTAGACCACCACAAACAGAGTGATGTTTTATATTTTCCATTTGATTAATTTTCAATGGTGTATTACGCTCCTTCATTAAAATACATTTATCACGCTAGAAAACAAAAATCATAAAGGTAAAAAAAATAAAATAATCTGTGAAATGCCCACTCATGGTTATTGTCCAGGTGTATACGTCATCGTCGTTTTTTTTTTCACTGTAATACTGGGCGTTTGTAAGCGTATTACCTGCAACAACCCGATTACTCCGTGGAGTAATTAACCGATCCAAGATTGTGGTTATTATGATGTAGACTTAGTTCTATTAACAGTTTCAATGACTAGCCCCACCCTTTGATAATCCAACCGTAGAGCTAACTACGAGCGATATGCTATTTCACGGAGACAATGTATGACTGACAATAGCAAGTTATACAATAGACAAAGTTCGGCACAGATTGGTAAAGCAAAAACGAATCTCTGGATGTTAACGTGTATTTCACGTGAATAGATATAATGAAATATATTACATAATGGTGTTCCAAAATGAACTCTACTTTTTATTTTGTACGCACATAAAAAGAAGTAGTTTACCAGGTTAGAGAAGTTGAATTAAATTTGTTTCTCATTCATGCAGATCGCTGGGAATTAATCACCAACACAAACGTGATAAAATAGAAGAACGAAACCGAAAGTTGAAATTTGCTGTGCTGACAAAAGAGCAATTCATTTGATACGTGTTTTGAATAATGTATGCGGTATGATGAGTTTTTGTTTCAGATTATAGGGCCTACTTGAGGTACTGTACAGTTTTTATTTGTTTCGGAGGTGAAATGAGTTTTTTTGGAAAATGTAACATTTGTTACCGTGAATGAAGTGTGTATAGTTATAAAAGTTATGCAGCGTACTGAAGTATTTACACATCACATGTTTACAGTGATTATGTATGATCGATTGGTGAAAATATTGATTTTGGGGAAAATTATTCAAATAGTTATGTTCTAAAATCAGTTGATTTCTATTACAGTTTTCAAGCATTTCCGTTAATTAGAGATCGAGGGAATGGCATCGACCAAAACTGAATTCAAAATATACGATATTTTCCTCTCAGTTCCATTATGGTGGTTTCAATAAATTTCTATGATCATGATTATTACAGTGCATGAACCAATTCTAGGATCTCCGTGATTAAAACTTATATCCATTATCTTTTACCTATATTTACCAGTGGAGGCATGGCAAATATGTGTAGACAGCGGTGTGTATATATACGAAAGAATACAATTGACGACTCGAAATAGGCGTGGCTTTATCAGTCAGCCAGTTGGATAATATAATTTGTGGTCATTTGAAGATACCCCACCTGGATATTTGAATTTGACTAAAGTTCTAACAGCCCTGTTGATTGGACGGTATGATTTCTGACGTCAAGGGGACGGAGACTGCGAGTCGTCAATGAACATTTTCATTCAAGGTGTACGAATGTGGTGACACAGTGTATTTAATAAACAGTGTATTTTAATAAATGTATACACATTTCAAACAATATTTCCACTTGGAAGATCTGAATTGATTATTTTCACAATAAAACAAACATATTCCTGAAAAGTGGGCAATCAGATGGGAAACTTTCAAGATGATGACCAAGAAAGGGGTAGATTTCCCATTTTATCGCTTCGTAGTCGTAGGTTCAAAGTAACTTACAATTACTGCACGTTTATTATCAAGATTTTCACAAACATTGTTATAGAAATATAATAAGTTTAATGGGCGGGCATTGGCCTCATTCATGTTTAATCATTCTCCAGGCCCACAATATAACATTAACATTTCCTTCACAACGTTTTCACATCCTCTAATTATAATATTCCGAAGTGATAGCAATATAGATATATTATATGAAAAACAAAGAAGACCGAATGCTCGTCTGTTCAATAACTTCGTTTTCTTCACTTTTGTGTGGATATTATATTTACTAAAATTTCGATCGTATGATTTTATAATAATTATTCATTCTCAGTACATAAAATGAACTCTGAACTTAACACGCTTTTACCACAAATTGCTACTTCTACAGGCAACTGTAAACCTATGCTATTATCGACTGTATAAGTACAGGTATGAGTATAATGTTTTTGTATCTTGCAAAACATCCGTAAAATATTGCTTTCTTATGAGTGCTATATTTGATTGGCCTTCGTAGAGTTAAAAATAGGAAAAGTGTTATGGAAGTTTGAGAATAATATTTATATTATTGGAGAAAAATGTGAAAATTAAGATATAGACTTGATATAGATAGTATGGATAGTGTAAACTAGCTTATCGTAAGCTAGATGTTTTTGGAGGGACTGATTTTATCCATTACGAAAGAGTTTCTCTGCAACACCAACAATTAAAAATAACAATAACACCAATGATGATAATTTGTATACTGATATTAATAATAATGACGTATATGATAATTTACATATTTATACATATTTCCCACCATTTGTGCAATATAATTATCGTTGTTTGAAATAATGTACTGGATGGCATACACGGGCAGCTCCCCTATCTATACACCTTGTTTCTTACCTATCGTTGATAGCATCTCGATCCAGCACTGCCATTTCCTCCTGTATCCTCCAGAGTTCTTCCTCCACATCCACCGTCTCCTGTTTGATTTTCGCCAGTCGCCTTTCGCTCCTCTGCAACCTCCTCCGACTCAAGTACGCATTGCAACACTCTCCTCTCCCTCTTCCCTCGCCATCAACAATATCAGCTCCTTTCCCTCTCTCCTCAAAGTACCGGCATATTTCACTGACAGCAACATTACACTTCAATCGGCTCAGATCGTGTAGAGATTGAGCACGGTTTGAATTTCTCAACTGACCAATGGGAGGACTGGAAACAACTTGGTAGAGATTCTCAGTGCTCTGGGCAAATCGACGACCCTGACAGAGAGACTCGAAAAGGCGTCGCTTTTCACGCACGGGCACGTAATTTTCAACCTGTTGACATTTAGAAATCAAATCTGCAAAGTCCTTTTCGCAATCTTCTGATGAATCTGAATCACTAAACATTGGTAAACTTTTATTGTTCATACATGTATTCTGTCTTTTTTCCAAAACTCGATCATTATATTTGCCCAAATCATTTTCAATAAAATTGCTTCCCCTTTTCATAGCACCGATTCTAAATCTATCATTTTCTAAATTATCTCTCCTCGATTCTATGACTGTTTTCGGCGTGACGTAGTTGTTGTTGTTGTTGGTTTCGAACATTCTTGTCCTCCTGTTCCTCAGGCGTCCCTCCCTCGAGCTCACCCCGAGCGCCGCTAGGTTGTCCTCACTGGCGCCGCGACGCAGAGGCCGCCGGTTGTCTGGTTGAGACGGAGGAGGCGTTTTGGAGGTGATACCGAGGATGTCCAGAAAGCGAACAGCTTCCAGAGGGGTTTGACGCATCAGCTCGATGGCGAGTGTTTTGACCCATCTTTCATATTCTTGTTCGCTGCCAGCCTGGAAATTAGAAATTAATTATTATTTAAGATAAGCAGGAAGAGTCCGGAAAAGTATGCGGATCGGCCATATTGGAATATTAGCCAATCAGGGTGGACTGCGGACAGGTGGACGAGAGTGGAGCTGAGCTTTACTTAGTTTCGAACAAGATGCATTGAGGGTTGCGCTGGTTTGCCGGTTTGACATAGGTCCTTACTTCCTATCCCTCTCATGTTGAAAATATGTATCAATTCACCAGCCATAATCTTTATAACTATTGTTCGTGCGTAGTGTAGTAGTGATAAAAGGAACTAACTTCACGTTCACGTCGGCCCAGCTAATAACAGCCTCCATCAAGTCGGCTCAGCTAATAGCAGCTGTCATCAAGTTTGTCAGTCTGTCAGTCGTGTCTAAAAAATAATACTAGATAGAGCAACGATCTTTGGTTCTCAGAAAAGTACTCAGGAAATGGAACTTGTTTTAATGTTGAGTGAAATCACCATCTCCCTCAATGCATTTTGGTTTCAAACAAAAATCCAGTACATAACGTGTTCTGTTTCCATTAAAATAGAAGTCGTTTGCCTTTACTTCGAATTTTCTGTGTTTTCGGACTAAAAATGGAGTATACTATTTGGATAATACCACATCACTTATTCATGCAGAATCCGCATGAAATCCGCACACATCTGCTCATGTAAAGCCTCCTATATCAGCTATAGGGTTCAATATACGTTCAAAGCAATTAAAAGTTATCAAGTCATCAAAGCAAGAGGAGTGCAATCTGTGCGCGTCCGATATCGGTGCCGAGTTACACAATTTCATTTCATAATTTTTTTCCAGAACTAGTTTGTCCAAAAAGGATGCATAGAATTTAGAGAAAAATGAAGAGTATTAATTAATTGGATTTCGCGGTATGACATTCGATTTGTTTTAATCTGTTGCAACTAATTTCTACATCTAAAATACAATCATTTCTACACACAGGAATCTCTCTCTTCTGAGGGCTTCTACATTACATTGCCATTCTTTCAATATAATTATTGTACTATACCTTTTTCAAACAAAATTTGATCTCAGGACGTTTTTATTTCTGGTAATAACAGAAAATTGCAGAATTAAAATTATTGAAGAAATATGTAGTGTGAATTGTTATTATGTTGTGTAGCCTATTCACTCTGTTTATACTGCTGAGTGGTATTAATGTGGAGTTTAATGTAAAACTTATACGATATAGATACAAATAATGACCAATGATTGGTCAATTCTTTTTTTCGTCCATTTCTATCTATTTAAACAGTAAAAATCTCCGATTAACGATATTATAAAGTTGGTTATATAGGTATCTACATTATATCTTGCACAGTGCCATCTTCAGATGGTGTTATATTTCGTAACTTATGTTTTATACATTGAAACTTTCAGACTAATACGTTGCAATAGAATTTCTCTTTGCTCTGTTTACAGTTATGAATTATGAAATTATCCATTATACAATTAGACATATCAGCTGTAACATTCCGTTAAATTCTTTGACATGCTTTGCTTAACCATCATGTTATCTCACATGGGTTTTATGGAAACAATGCACCGGACAGTGGTATGTTATTAACAAGACCGATTTACATAAATAGAAAGGTTTCTGATTATCTTATATAACATCTGTATTAACTGAATAATATGGACGCATTCAATTAGGTAATCGGGGGTAGTAACTATAGTAACGAAACTTAGAAAGTATGTCTTTGGAATTATCATTACGATTCAAACTTGTCTCGGAAATGAGTATATTTCAAATAACAATTTTGTTTGTGTCAAGTGTTTGTTTTATATATAAATAGTTTGTTTCATTTCAGAATTACAGAGAGAGTATATTCGGTGTGGATTTTTTATGTTCTTAATCGATTTCTGAATGTTTCCATAAGTTTACCTGATAATATTAGAGACCGATATTATATTGAATGTTTATACAATGAATTTTCAACCAATTATGCAGAGTATTTCGATTAAAGTTCTAAATATTTCTGTCACAAATATGTACCTTACATACCGTATGAGTAAGTACTACAAAAGTAAATGACTTTCTAGGTTATAGTCATGGAAATCCCTCGTGGAGCCGATTTATTTTAAGATTCTACTAAATATGATCTCATGACGTTGGAGTATTAAATTGTTGTATCTTGACCTTGTCGCGAACAATGCAAGGAAACGGCCTATCAGATTCTTTGCATAAAATAATGTTTCTGTCTGCAACAATGACATCACAACATGTATTAGTGTTTTGTTTTCGTCGTTTTAGCAGCAGGGGTCAATCTGCCTGTTAACGCAGCAATTCCAAGCAATTCAAACAAAACATAATGTATTAATTATTCAATATCACTTTAGTTGACTACGAAACAGATGGATGTGTAGGCTAAGTAGTCCACTCAGTTGAAGATCTGTGTGATGTCATAATTAACAACAATCTTATAGAATGTATGACCCAAAATATATCAGAAGGCCGTATGATCAAATGATGATATTGATGAAGTGATGTAATGAAATCTTTCTCTGGAATGTTGATACCATACATAGACATGATTTTGATTCGGAATTTATTGATGCCATTTAGTATTCAAGTGGTAAAAGTTAGTGTATTGTAATGTTTTAAAAATTGAGTTTTCCTTATTGTATTGGAAAGAAAATGGATGTAAATGAATAAGAATTTCTATTATTAATCGATCAAGTCAAGCTGGGTGAGTATATATAATTCAGGCATTGATTTATTTGATGACCTATTATTTACCTATCATTTGGTATATATGCCTTATATATATGAAGAAAGACGTAAGGAACGACGATTTTAGTCTAATAAAATCATCAGAAAATCAGAAAAAAATCCTCAACTATATTATTTATTATTGAAAAACCACTGAATTCATAAGGAACCACTCCGTCTTGGATTTTCCTGGTTAATTAAAAAAAAGAAAATCATTTGGACAATACCACATTTAAAATAGCTTCCGGGACGTAATGACTTCATCATGTTGGTTTAACGACACAGTTATCCAGATAATTATGGGGAAGCTCTGGGTAGACCGTAGACGCACATGAAATATGAATAAATGACGGTGTCGATTTAAACATAGAGCAACAGAGGATGAGGAAGCATCTTGTCAGACGTATAACCTTCATTTTGAAGACGTCACCTTAGTCATCATCCTCCTCTAATTCCTTGTTGATCCATGTATATTCGAAACTACTGTTTACTCATAATGCACGTCCGGTCATTTCGTTCATCATTTGTTGTCGTATGAGCTATGCAAAGTCACAGCTAAAACCTGTCGTTGACCTGAAATTCGCATCATTATATTCTTCATTTTATGTCGCATCATTCAGATTGACCTTTCACCTTTCTTTCATCAAAGGACTTTGCACTCTGGGACATTGCCGTCAGATGTAACAGAACGAATTACGTTTTATTTACGGTTTTTAATGGTTTTGTAAAAAAATACGCTTCAAATCCGAATTATTATGATACGCAGAAACTTGAAAATAAAATTTTCAAAGAGAAAAATGTATGAATATTCATGAAAAAACATGTATACGTCCATTTGCATGTATTCAATTATTTATGGTATTTAATCTTGAATGAATAATATAAATGGAATCCTATCTTCGTTAAGGGTGGAAATGGAAAACATTAGTGACGGCTGTAAAGTTCAAATCATATCAACAACTAAAAGGTATTTCAATTCCCAAAATTGAAATGTATGGATAAATGCTTGCAAGATCCAACGAATTTATATGTTTTGTTTTGATTAATTATTGAAACTTCTTGAGTACAACGCGAGGAAAAAATCATGGAATCATTGATATTTGTTATTTGAAATATGTTTTCAGGAAACACGAGATTATTTTCCTAGTATAAAAAGACGTGGCGTATCTATATATAGACTTAATTGGATTTCTCCTATGTTTAGATTATATATATATATATATATATATATATATATATATATATATATATATATATATATATATATATAAATATATATATATATATAAATATATATATATATATATATATATATATATATATATATATATATATATATATATATATATATAAATATATATATATAAATATATATATATATATATATATATATATATATATATATATATATATATATATATATATATATATATACTATATATACATCTCTCTCTCTCTCCCTCTCTCTCTCTCTCTCTCTCTCTCTCTCTCTATATATATATATATATATATATATATATATATATATATATATATATATATATATATATATATATACATATATATATATATATATATATATATATATATATATATATATATATATATATATATATATATATATTTACATATGTTTTCGTGAATGAGAATATCACCCAGTTAATTTGATAAAACATTATTCCGTTGATATCTCATATCGACTTTTGAGCCATCCGATTGGTCTGGAAAGTTGTTTGAGATTAGCTTCTGTTCGCAAGAGAAATGTCCTCGAATCTTGGCTTTCATCGGACGTTTTATAGCGAAAAATAAATTCAGCTGATTGATTTAAACGACATGACCTTCGAGTGAATGACATTTCAATTACAATTATACCATGTCAGAGTATTCAAATTAAAATCTCGAATCGGACTTAAAGCTAGCCTTTGACTTTTATTTACCAAAGGAAGTATATTTAAATCGAATCTCTCTTGTAAAAAACACGCTATTTCTCTGGTATTTGTTTTTTCATCTGTTTTTCAACAATTTATTCATACTTTTATATTCGTATTCATTCATTCAATTCCATTCATATTTTGATGATGATTGCTGATTATTGTTTGCTTAACGACCCCACTAACAGTAAGGTTACACGGGAGTACGAATGAGCAAGTGATTATGAAACTATGATAAGTGAAAGGATTTTTACAAAAACTGATGCCTTTAGCGGGACTTGAACCCATGAACCCAACACGTTATAAAGTCGAATTAAGAATTAGTGATATCGAGACATGCCCTGTGGGGGCAGGAGGATACTCCCTCTTGACCACTGCGGGTCACCGGCTTCGCAATAAAGGGCAATTGCACAAAAAATATTTTCATATGTCATTTTTGTTTTTTAAACTCCCCCCCCTGAATGTGACTTGGATCCGCCCCTGGACCCCTATTCCTGAGATAAATGAGATGTGAGAGAAATAAAAATGAGTGAGAAAACGATTATCTCACTAAAAATAGCCGATTGTTAATGGTAAATCGGCCATTTTGAGTGAGATAATCGTTTTCTCACTCACTTTTATTTTTCTCACATCTCATTAATCTCAGGAATAGGGGTCCTGTTCTGATATCATTTTTATCAATACTCCTCATTCTGAAAATATTTTTTTCCATCAAAATTTAAAACTTGACACAAAGATATTGTTTTCCTATAAAGGCAAAGGATGAATGTTTAAAAAATTTCGAATGGGGGTACCACAAATAATGAAGGATAAAATTATAAATTAATGATAATTAAATTATAACTAATGATAAATTCATCCAAACTGTCATTAAATGAACGCTATTCAAACCCATGTCTTCCGTAAACCTGAGCACTGAAGCGTTATAAAATCATTAAGATCAAAATGCCTATTAATAATTAGCTAACTGTTTTTCTAAAACCAATTAAAAAGAATGTGAGAAAAAAATATGTAGTCATGAATAATTCAGAAACTTGAAAACACTTCAAAAACTATTTAATTCAATTTAAAAACGAATGTTGAGAAAAAAATGTATTTATGAATGATTTAATATTTAATGAACTCATTGCTGAACATCTTATGTAGGATATGTACCAGACATACGGATATATGATTTCTCCAGGACTCATAACGTGACTCGGAAACGATTACAAATATCCTATGATTCTATGATCTGAGAAAAAATACTGAAATAGAGACACTGGCTCTTTTAGATCAACCTTATTTATATATTATCAAGATCCGTCGAGACTCTGTTGACCACAAACAACGGGTGCCATATAAGTGGCGCCGAATAATTGAATCATAGATAGAGTAATTGGAAGAATGAAATGAAATCAAGAGAATGTAATTAAAAATAATATAACAAACGATAACTGCTAGAGGCTATTAAAAATCGAATATTAAATATCAGCTATTAATTAATCCAGAACTTTAATAAGACATGAAGAATGGAAATATTGAATAAAATAGATGAAGATGAATCAATTGAATATGAACAATTATATATATATATATATATATATATATATATATATATATATATATATATATATATTTATATATATATATATATATATATATATATATATATATATATATATATATATATATATATATCAATATATATATTTCTATATAAATATATATATATATATATATATATTTCTATATAAATATATATATATATATATATATATATATATATATTTCTATATAAATATATATATATATATATATATATATATATATATATATATATATACATATATATAAATATATATATATATATATATATATATATATATATATATATATATATATATAAATATATATATATATATATATATATATATATATATATATATATATATATATATATATATATATATATATATATATATATATATATAAGACTTATATATAAAGTATTTCTGACATGCTTAACGATGCTCTCTGATGATGTATTGGTGGCTCGGTTTGAAATGAAGAATAAGCAACCTAGATACCAGTATTATCAAAAAGCTTCATCAATTGTAGACCACTGGCTAGCTCACAAAACCGTCACTCAGAAGACGGGGATTCGATTCCCGTCATGCTCAACCATCCTGCCACAATTTTTTTCGTGTTTCCTCTGTCGTTTAGGTTCGTAATTGGGATGGTTCCTCACTAATAGGCCACGACCGACTCTTTCCCACTATCCAGAAACACATATTCAAAATTTAATAAGCTTTCACGTCTCTTTCTATCATCCCATCCATCATTTACCGACGCCAGTAGATCTTAGTGAGCAGAACAGTGCGTCGTTGTGCCAATATAAATACAAATGATTGAATAAATAATTATTATTCATCAATAAGTAATTTATGAATAGTATAAATTATCAACCATATGATATTTTGTCTCTCTATATTGAGATGGATCGTGTCTTGGTCTGTAAATAGAACTGTAATCAAGAATTATATATCGATTTACACAATAATTGAAGAAAATCACAAAAAGTTACAGGAAAGTTGGTTTATTCTCACTACTCCTATTTGACCGTCTGACCTAACCATGGACACGATCCACCATCTATTTATACTTACATTACTTCTAATACGGTATTTCATAAAAAATATATTATACATACGATTGCCTGTATGTGTAACATATATGGTCATGTTATATATTTTATCTTCATAACTTAATTCAAAGTTTTCAATCTATTATAATAACACACATGGACTAGTAAGACAAGATCTACACTAATAATAACGGTGTTCATTTCATCTTTTTTAACTATAGTCGAGAGTGTGCACCTTTGGATCACCACCAGAGCGTGAATGGTGTGTGTGTGTGATGTGTATGCAAGATGCACAATTCCGTAAATATACTAATAAACAGGTTTACGTTTTACCGTATTATCATATTATGAACTAATATTGTAGAAAAAGTATAGGAAAAATGGTAGTTCTGAGGGAAATAGATTACGTTCGATTTTACCTAAAAAAAAAAGTGATGGCCCTAGAGATTATTATTATTATTTATTTATTGTCAACAAAATACAAGTATTCCACAAGTGCAATGTAATAGAAAATAAAATGTAGGACAAAATACATAACATATAGCAATACTGAAAAAAAAGAGAACGACAAATTAACGTGACAATTAATAAGAATAGAAATACAATGGACAAATAAAACAAAAGAATTACGAAAACTATACACAAAAGGCTATACATTTGGAGATGAATTACAATGAAAGATACGTTTTAGTTTTGTGAGTGAATCGGAGTTTGGGTCATAATTAGTAAAAGTTACAGTGAAGCTGTTGAAGGTATACATGGCTGTGCTCATGATTGAGTGTGTGCACAGGTAAAGGCGACTTTTGAGTGGTTGAATATTTTAACTGTCAACTGATAATTATCTGTATGCTGAAGAGAAACACGTGAATCATGTGTGAATCATGTGAAGCTATATTAAAACTAAAAGCAACATTTTAAGAGTGGGATAGAAATACTTTTGATAATTAAAAATACTACGAACTATCAATCTGAAAAATATTATTTTACAAAAGTGACCACTCAAAAAATCACTTTGACTAGAAATAACCATGTCAAAGTGCGACGTGTGACAGATTTGCTTCCCAATCAATAGTTCCTATAGTTATTTAAAAAAAAAAAAATCAAAAATCAAATATTAAAAATAAAAATGATAAAAATAAGCAGATTTTGAGCAATCTTAATTATGATCGAATACAATTTTCAAGAAATGTTCCTACACCTGCATTTCGAAAAGTCCTGAAAATTCAAATATATTGAGATATTTCAAATCAAATCAAAATAATATACCAGTAAAGTGGGAACCCACTGGTGTGACTGCCCTTTTGTTGGAAAATGTTTCAAACTGCTACAAATGAGAAAGTTTTAATTTTATCATATCTATTTTGATACGTATTTTGATTTAGATACGTATCTATTGAGATACAAAAAAAATAAATGGACACGACAAAATTAAAACTTTTTCATTTGTAGCAGTTTGAAACTTTTTCCAACAAAAGGGCAAAGTCACACCAGTGGGTTAATCACCCCACTTGACGGTATTTCATTTTGTTCAACTCTCAAATACACTTGATGATGGAAATTATTGTTTGCTAATAAGCTAGGCCATTTGAAGAGATCGGATGATATAATAAGTGAACAATGTTTTCAAAAACCTTTGCCTTATGTGGGACTCGGAACTCACGGTCCACTTGATTTCAGTTTCCGAAGCAATAATACGTTCTTGACACAAATAGCCGGGTAGCACAAATATACCGCTTTTAAACAATTTTATAAGTATAGAAATATCTCAACTCGGGATCATTTACCCGACGTTTGAAAACATTCTACCACCACTCAAATCGATTCACTTGATTATTTTCAAAGTATATAATCCGCCAAGTAATTTCTTTATATAGTATGATTGAATCAAAATGAATTATAATTTATTATTCTACATTTTATCCAGTTATTCTAACACTCTCCATCACGCGCGATTCCACAAATAGCAAGAATGTAACTGGTTTCACGTTTACCGTATTGTTGTGATGTCGATAATGTAATTTAATTAAGCACCATATGATGCGATTAGGCGCGCAAATGTGATCCAGTTAGTTGTTGTGCGCGCGCACCAGTGAAGGCTTAGATTGAAGTGGAACGTGCATATACAAGGTGAATAATAGATTCAAGTACACAAACAATTTGTCTTGCATGAATAACGCAATTTCAATACTTTTAAGGGGAATCAATTAGGAAAAGTTGAATTTGTCTTGCAGAGCTCAAGAGTACAACGTGTTCCTTTAAGCTTCTGACAAGTGACGTCATTCATTGTTGCAAAAGATGGACAACAATAGTTGGTATAATAAACAATAGTCCACCCTTTCGCTGCTTTTCTGTAACAATTTTCAGGCATTTTACTTGACAGAAGCCTACAAATTGACTCATTTGATCTTCATCTATAGTCCACTAAATATGAAAGTACTTTCTATGTAGAATTATTATATGACGTGAAATCATGAAGAATCATAACTATTTAAAGGCTCATCTAGTTGAAATAATAGTAGGTCTTTATTTATAATTTTTGAATTATAGGCTCATGATGACCGCTTAAAGCGGTAAGAACCTCGCTATTATATATTTATTCATTTATTCAATTATTCCTTCAACCCTTTTCCAAGGAAATCGGAATGGACCGGAATTATGTTTAAAGTCTTCGATACAATAGAATCTGCTACCACCAAAAGGTATGTAGTACATTTTTCAACTATGCTTCAAGGCAGTCTTATCAAACATGTATATAAATAAATATGTATAGAATAACAATGAACTTTGGCACTATAGGACTGCGCTGTCTCTGACTGACCATATTCTTCTTCGGCGCAGATAAAAGTATTCAGTTTTCTGTATGTCTAGAACACGCATAGAAGCACACATAATGGAGCTCGATCATCTGTGATAAGAGTATTGTCCAGAACACAAATCGACCAATATTTAATTGTGATTGGACGGACATACCAACACTGACTGGTATAGTAAGAGTCTGAACTAAACAGGATTGCCGATACACAAATGTACGCCTTCTTAACGTTGAGTAACATCTCGGTAATTAGATGAGCGTAACGAAGATTCCATTTGACATACCGAAATGGGCTTCGTTTTTATGTTTTTTTTGTGTTGTTTGTAATTCTGTATACGCGGCATACAGGTCAGGAAAAAATACCTATAAACTTGAAACTTTTTCTACATATTTCTGTCATACCAGAATAGGTTGAGATTGTTTTTCAGAAAAATCGGTCGGGAGGTTTTTCTGGAAAAAATCGGAAAGTTTGAAAAATCCTCATAACATTAACCCGAAGGGAAAATACTTGAAAAATAAGAATTCTCCAAAAGCTCTCAAATTTTCACCGAATATGAAGGATACTGTTATACACCTTTTCAGAGATTTTTGCAACAATCGGATGAGAAATAACGAAGAAAACGCATTCAAAACGTACTTTCACTTCAAACAGAGCCAATTAAATCTATAGCGACAAGTGTCATCAATTAAATTGAAACGATTGAAATCAGTTATGAATGAACAGGGAGGCCGTGACATAATTGATTACGGTAGGGTTTTTGAACGTTTGAAGTAATCCAATATCTGTAGATGTAGACTGAGCTGACAAATTATTTTTCACTGTACATTTCTATACTTCTGAGCTCATCTCACAATGCGAATCCCGCGTTTTCCTAGTGTATATCTTTGCAAATACCATCAGCACTTACCTGGAAAGTGGCTACGGGTGGTGCCTGGTCCCTGGAGAGACTGAACGCCCTCGGTCTGCTTCCAGGCTGCAGATTTAGGTGCCGAAGCGGGATACGCAGCTCGGGAGAACCGCTTGGAGAAGTCAGGACCACCAGGCTTCCATCCCGGACTTCCACATGACGGGCCTGCCAAGGTGCACTGCCGTCTACTCCCCATTCCAGCGATCCTAGACAAATAAAATGGACACGCTGGGTTAGTTAAAAAAAAATTAATAATATAAAATTGAAAATTTAAAAATTAAATTGAATGAAGAGTTCCTGTAATGAGAAGGTGGTAATTAATTTTTTTTTTTCATTATCGAACAAATACATATATGTGTTCAAATTTCCTTTATAACCGCAAAATGAAGCATTTTGACTTGTCTGCGAGTCTATTGACTTTTTTTAATACAAAAAATACACTTAAATTTAGTTGTCTGGATGATACATAAATGCATAAACACATACACACACCCATAGATATATACGCACATACATATACAGTTAAAAATTGAATCAAGTTAAACTTAAAAGTCAACTCCTTGATAAATTAAATTGATTAATTAATTTAAAATTCTTGCAATTGCACATAAATGTGCGGTGGCAAGTTCCCTAACTACCCCTATCCCACCAAATCCCTAACCCTCTGACGGAATAACTTAAACCCTATTTCATCCCCCTCAAAAACACTTCTACCAAGCCCAACAGTCAAAATAGTCAAAATAGTCGTAGTCGTGGTAGTTTTAATTTACAACTTGAGAATACGAAATATAATGGCATTAATACAATGATGTTTTCCTGGGGTTGCAAGAATCTGGAATTACTATATTTAATATAGCAGCCGTTATCCATCGGTCTATGTCACCACATGCGGACGTTGTTGTTATTGTTCTTGCGCGCAGCCCAAACTAACCTAAATAAACCCATCCAAAACTAACACGTCTCACCCAAACTATAACTAACCTAACCAAATAAGTGAATTGAACTAATTTATTCTCAACTGAAACCAATCTAAAACCTTCTTGAATAGCTACATCGATGAAATTTGGGTTACAGCCTGGAGTATATATATGATTAAATATATATGTTTATGTAATAATATAAATATTAGGGTCATAATAGAAAAACAAAAACAAAACAAGTGACGTCACACAGTGTCAACAATATTAGTCAACAATGTGCCCCAAATTGTCTTCTCCAATCACAACTTGAGTAAGAGTTTGTTGGCCTCAACTTTTAATTGCTATATGGTAATAACCTGAAAATTGAGAAACATACAATCTTCCTAAACAAGAGTATACCGGTATATAAACTGAACCCTGGAACTGAAAATTGTAATTTTTCTGTTCTAATGGTGGCACTCATTCACATGTTCATATGGAATCAAAATTTATTTTAAATTTTATCAGTTATTACTCCTTCATGCAGATCTACCATTTTTACTTTTTGAAAAAATTATTCTGTTCCTGTGGTACCCAATCATATGTGTATATTAGTTCGAAAAATAGTTTGAATTCCATCAGTTATTGCTAGTATTTTTTTGAACCTCGTATACTATACCTCGTCCTGAAAAACAATGAGACCCTAAAAATACCACAACATGTCACGATGTTTTTTGTTATTTTTGTTTGTTGTGTTGGTAGATGACAGTTTCATTTGGTAGATTTACACGTAAACTCCCATTTCATTTACATTTTCATTAATCAATTATTGACACTTATTAATTCAGCCAGTATTTTGTCAAACATTTTGGAAATAATCATAATTATTATTCATCTTGAAATATCCTAATTGGAAGCCAGTGTTTTTTGTACTATTAGTAATATTTGGGTAATATATCTTTCAAAGTGGGTGTCATATCATAATTAAAAAGGTTGGTGCTAAATTTGCTACAATTTGATTTTGCTACAGTGGGAAATTACAAGATCGATGTACTCCATACAATAACCCTAAAAGGCTTCTAGCCCTTCTCCAGTTAAGTTAATCTTATCTTGACTAAATAAGCAGACGGATGCGGAAATCCTTGTTGAAAACATCCACCACAAAAGTGTGGTTATATATTTCTTGTATTGAATATAATCAATATGAAATTAAAAATAAAGTAATTGAAGGTATTTTATTGATTACAAAAGACTTCATTCATCAACGGAAAGCACGAAAAAGTATGCGCTAAAGCACTATGAAATTTCTTGTATAATTAATGACAGAATTTTCGAATTAATTAAGAACGGATTGCTAGATTACAAGCGAGACGGTCAAATTACCACTACCAAAACAATCAATTTGACACTTATATTTAAAATGATTATCCGTTTATTTTCAATATTATTAATAATCTTCTGCAGCTCACATCTAATTGAACTGACCATCTGAATATGTACTGTTTGTGTTATACAGTGTTTCGTATAAGCGTGTTATATGTTATGTTGAATTGTTATGATTTTATATGCCTGATATTGAGTTGTATAATCGATCGGTTGAAGAGATTACAGTGACTATTAAATTAGATTAAATTTGATATGTAACAACGTTACATAAGAATTAAAAGTAGTTCTAACATTTTTATTTCATTATTTGTAACTATTTTTAATTATCGTAATCAAATGGTATTGAGGATGAAATAAATTAATAATTCCGAAGCTATAAGTTATGGCTCGCTTCCGATTTCAACATCATATAAAATATATTTTAGATCATCATCACAACTTAAGAAGAATATAAAAACCTCCATTGGGTTCTGAGATTTCATTCTACTGGAAATCAATTATATTATATAAGTTATACACAATGAATAAGTAATCATTAATTAATTGATCAATGAATAGTTATGAACATTTAATAAAAAAGGAAGATGAATTAAAATTCGAAACATTTTATAAATTTATCTAATACATCTAAGAAAATGTGACAATAGTTAAAAGAGAAAATCGTAACAGTTGAAAAGCTCACAATATTGTTGCAAAGTCATTCAATACTAATGATAATACCGGTACGTACGACCTTGATGCATATGGAATGTAAACAGTTAAACTATGCCCAAGGGGGTTGGGGTCAACAGAGGGAAGGGTTAACCAACTGGACGAGTGGAGAGAGACTGCGAGGTTTTTGATCGGAACTAGACGGGGAACGAGAAAAGTGTGTGTGCTGCTAATATCGGAACGGGCGAGCTGCATATTATTTTACAACCCTATAGGGTCCAGGTATTTAATAATGTATTTATTGCTGTCTTTCTTCCATATTTCTTTTGACGGATCAGAGTATCAAAATCCTGTTGTATAACTAAACCACTGAGGTACGTGACTCAGTTGCATCTATGTTATTTCCGATCCCCGTCCTCGAGAGCGAGGCTTCCCCTCCTGTCCGGTAAGATTCACCCGTGACAATATTACAAACACAACATTACAGTCGATTTAGCGAAATATCAGTTTCTTGGTGATAACCTCTGAAAGGTATAAGATATAAAAATTCTAATACGCGAGAAACACAGATAATTATAATAGCTTCAAGATGATATAAGTTATGACTATTCAAGTCACGTTGCATAACTGTGAAGCGTCGACAGCTACAAACAAAAACATTTTTAGCTGTCGACGCTTGACAGTTATGCGACATGACTTGAATTGTTATAATTTATATCATCTTGAAGCTATTATAATTATCTGTGTTTCTCGCCTATTACAATTTTGATATCTCATACCGTTCAAAAGTTATCACAAAAAAAAAATGATATTTCGCTGAATCGACTCCCGTGGACTCTTAATTGGGGATCAGTCTGTAATAAAATATTATTTATATGTTTTCGACTGCAGTGGTCAATTAATAATACAGTTTTTCTGATGCAAATTAATTGCACAAGTTTCTCTGCTGATTTTACTGTTTTACAATGAGAATTAGACCAAATTGGTTTAGCATAAAACTGCATATCCGGTTATATATACTTTCATGTGTATGTAGACATATGTGTCATATATTACAAGTAAAGGCAATCGCCATCATGGATGATAAAAACTAAATTAATGCAACCAAATTCAAATAACATAATTCTTTTTCTACATTTTCACACGTTCCTACGATTAAATAAATCACATTCTCATTTTACCACGTGTATATATAACAGATGCGATCTTGTTGTGTACTTCATACTCGTGTCTATTCGCGCTAATGGATGACTTGATGCGCGCTCCGTTAGATGTCTACTTGACGTGGTTCGAACGCCGTTATTAATATTTCAAGCACACGCAAACATTTAACAATAAAATCGCTATTGTTCACGCCATGGTGATAGGTTCACGCATGTGGCGTATCAGAGTTCAGACAAGGAATCACGCATCTACGTTCAGAGCAATCATGTTATCACGATATCATCTATAAATTAGGGGGTTAGTATGTCTATGTTGGCACCAAAAAAAGAAGGAGAAAAGTTCATATGTTCTTTTTATTTAGTTTTGATAGACTGAGCTGCCTCATCAATCTAATTGGATATACATAGTTGAGGGACAAAACAACCCTAAAACTAGATTTGAACGAGTTATTTTATTCCCATAATTTGAGAGAAAAAAACGGCACATGTAGCTGAGTGGTTAACGCACTCGCGTCATGTGATCCGGGAGGTGAAGGGGAATACCGGACCCGGTTCGATCCCCGCCACCGTCCATCTTTACATAGCTTTTTCGTGGTTTCTCTCTGTAGTCTAGGCTAATGTCGGGATGGTTCCCACAATATAGGCCATGACCGCTTCCTGGCCACTATCCTTCCCAATACCTAAGAAACCTTCATCTCATCCTCACTCATCTCATCGTCCCATCATCTAATCAATCATTCATGTGACGCCAATAGATCTTAGTCATCATTAGAGTGCGTCGTTAAAAAACCCAATATAAAAAAAAAATCTTAGAGAAAACCAGAAATCTTCATCTTAATTTCCAAAATTATAATAAATGTATCTGTCCTCTGTGCCCTTTTTATGAGTCGTGACGTAGCCATCACTCGATTCTGTTTATATTTCTTTACAGAATCGGTAATGTCTATATCATGACTAATGGTCTCTGGAGGACCAAAAGTTGAAAGATAATTATTGAAATTGAGATGATGATTCATAGTTTTCTCTGAAATTAGGGAAACAAATATCTTCATCATTCATCTTAATCTAGTCTCAGGGTTGTTATGTCCTTTAATAGTATATAATTCATCACCATTTTTCACTAACGAAACTTTGAATGACATATATTGGATGAGTATTGTCGAATGATCAAAGGTGTTTGAAAATACGTATGATTTTGAGAATATGCCCTAAGATTATAAGTTTGAACAAGTTAATTAAAACCCAGATAGAGATTGTTTTCGTTCCAACTTCTGCTGCTTGCTTTGAATAAGATAAGATTCATGTATGAACAATGCAACTTTTATCTGCACCGATTAACGCTTTCAGATATATACACACGTGAAGGAAGCACCAAAAGCTTATTCAGAGAAACTAACAAAAACAGTTGAACAAATTTCAAAAATATCTTCATATAAGTATAATAATTAAACTTGAATACTTTTTTTTCTCATTTTCAGCGATGCGAGAACATTTCAAAACGATGATTTATTTCTCACAAAAAAATAATTAATTTTGTTTTATTGATAGTTCCTCTCTCTCTAGATATGATATACGGTACGTGGAGTATATTTCTTCATATATATATATATATATATATATATATATATATATATATATATATATATATATATATATATATATATACATATATATATATATATATATATATACATATATACCAAACGATTCTACTAGCGTTCAAATGTAATAATGTAGTAAAATAAATGAACGTGCCAATTGTGCGAAGAAGGATGATCCATCGAACACGCACGTATCTAACGGAAATCGAGCACGTCTTCGCTCATCTCTCTCTCTCTCTCTCTCTCTCTCTCTCTCTCTCTTTTCATCTAATACGCTGTATAAAACTATCACACAACTGTAGGAAATACATTAACTGCGGTAGTCCGAATAGCACACACTATAATAATAACACCATAGCTGATGGATGTGCACTAGTGTACCCCAATGTACACAATTTGACCGCAATTTCAACATTTGCTCAGCTAATTCCGGGGTGTGGACCACCAACCATGTAGAGAGTACACGTGGTGACATGTGTAGAAAACGGTTACAGTCTGAACAACCTTTGAAAAAAAAAACTGAAACTTTAACGAATAGTGGCAATATTTATTTCCCTAATTTTAGAGAAAACTGAAAATCATCATCTCAATTTCAGAAAGTACTATACATTTATTTGTCCTGCAGAATTCGGTCATTTTTCTGAGTCGTGACTTTGGACATTACTCGATTTTGTTCATGTTGCTACACAGAATCGGTAATACATACGTCATTGGTCATCTGGAGAACAAATAAATGAATAATAATTTCTGAATTTGAGATGATGATTTCTAGTTTTCTCTACAATTATATGAATATATATCGTCATTATTAATTGAAATCTAGTTTTAGATTTGTAATGTCCTTTAATAATCGTGAGATTTAAGACTATTCAGTACCTTCTGGTCTGGTTATTTCATACTTCAAAATAAAAGCTGAATTTAAAGCAAATATAGATGAGAAATTTTCAAATAACAGGTGATATTTGGATGAAAAAATGGGCTTTAATATAAATGGTGAACAAATACAATTCAATTGTGTGAAAAAGAGGAGAATAATTTGAAAAGTTATCAAGTTATCAAAATTTCACACCTTGTATACGTTTTTCATAAAAGCTACATATTTTCTCATGTTTTATCCTATACAGTTTCAAGATTTTGTATATCATGTGATCCTTGAAACTGTGAGTTTGTGTATCCGATTTTATTACCAATAAACTGAGGTATAACTATATATATATTTTTTTTCCACTGCTGATTTTATTTACGATGAGCAACTGAAGTAAAGTGAAAAAATAATACGGCAATTTGAATTGACCTACTCAAAATTAATATTATTTCACACTGTAATTATTATTGTTGGGAAAAAAGTGAATTTTCACTTTGTAGGCCTAAGTGGTTTTGAAATATACTTTTATATAGCTGCTATATAACAATTAACCTTAGCCATTCCGAATCGACTGAGCAATTATTATAAAGTATATAGCTATTAGCTACAAATAAAGCTTAGGGATTTCAATTCAAATCCACAGATAAATTAAATGTATATACCTATGACATATTTGAGTGCTTCAGTGCGTCAGTTTACGATCATTGTATTTGATTGGGAATATTGGCCATTTTACGACATTCAATTAGTAGAGTGATGGGCCTAATTATAACATTATATGCCTATCACTCATTTTTTTCTTCGTCCATCTTGTATAATGATAAACTTTATATCTGCTGTTTATGGAAAGAAGTGATCATTGTTCAAGAGACTTACTTCAAAGTGGAAGATATCAACATTCGTGTGTTTTGCGTCCGGAGACATATAAAAGGTACAGTCATAATGTGTTCCGGACATTCGAAAACTGAAAGACTTTGATCTAATCTAATCAAAATGGGATGGTAAGATCGCCCTCGAGGTGCCCCGTCCAAACGATCCCATCTTTCATCCATAGCCTTAATTGGGAACAATGATTTTGTATCAAGTTTCGATGTTACTAAAAAAATAAAATAATAA
This sequence comes from Brachyptera risi, assembly GCA_964007535.1. NCBI lineage: Eukaryota > Metazoa > Arthropoda > Insecta > Plecoptera > Taeniopterygidae > Brachyptera > Brachyptera risi. The sequence goes on from OZ023328.1 coordinate 44,797,570, forward strand.
CATACAAAATCAAAACAATAATACTTCATTTAATTCATTTGTTGAACTAATTTGATTGAATAATAACATTATTAGGATAAAAATTATTCATCAATAATAATATTTAATTACGGTAATTCAAAAGTTGAATTAAGGAAATACCACATACAGAAAAATATGAAACACTTTATACTAAATTCGCTCGATCTTTGAAAAATAAAATTCAGAACGTACATTCACCATGCTCATCTCTTCAGCTTTTAAAACAATTGTTCGTAAGAAATTCTTCGTATATCTAATCTCGAGAATGTCCCAATTTTTTTTTATGCTCTGTGTGAAAATTCAGATCAAACATGTCTTCTATTTAGGCTACAATAAGAACAGAAAAATAATTGAGAATATGTATTACCTTCCATATTGAGACGTTTTCTCCCAAGGCGTTATAACATTGATTGTCATTGGCCATATGTTATACGTAACACAAAGATCTTTGATTGGCTCATCCTTTTTGTTATGCGAAAAGTAATGCGAAGAAGTGTCATATTGGGGCGAATAGATAATTTATCAACTTAATACTGTTACATTACCGAACAACATTCTAATCGCTACTCCCATTTAGCATCATCATTAAAATTACAACCATTGAAAGACAAAATAAAACAAATGTAGTACCTATACAATTAGATTCAGGTCACACCTTATATAGAAGTACCGATATATCAACAAATTAAAACGTGAACTGAAAAAGAATATAATGTTTGTAAACAAAAAACCATTCTAATCAAGATATAAAATATTGATATAATAAATAAAACTGGATTATGCGTTTTTATTATTGTATATATATTATTGTTACATCCGGTGCACGAGTATTTTGAACTATAAATTGAATTCACCAAGTCATTTCAAGTTTCAAAGAATCCATTTCCATTACATTTTATCAGTTATTTAGCCTAGTTTCAAGATAATGCCCACTATCTCATAACTGATGATTTTTTAATGTTTATTGTTTCTATATTATTGACCGTTAAAGTGAGCGAAACCAACCGCAAGGTAGCTTGTTTATGATCTTTTTTTTTTATATACCACAAGGTGGTATCATTATGTGGTATTTACTTTGATATAGAAAGGTTCTATACTAGCCCATTACAGCCTACGGTCCATTACAGGTGGATTGTCATTCAAACAAAGTAGAAATATACGCCAAGGTTATTCTGTGGTAATTCGGTGTTATAAAAAGCAGATCCAATTGATCATAAAAGAAACAAAGATATAATAAAGTAGGCCTATAAGACTTTGTTATATCTGGATGGGCTTTTTATATAAATTAATTAGTGACCACCGTTATATGCATATAACACGTTTTGCAAATGAGGACACTTGTAATTTGCAATTCACCCTTAAGGGACAGACTGGTACGGCAAAACAGTATTTCATTTTTTTATTTATCAGTGTAATATATTCGATTGACGGCATCTTTTTATGGCAGGTACTATTCCACCAACTGCCATGTTATATGGGAGTGTACGCATGAGCGGGTGAAAACGAAAATATGATACGGTGAAAGGTGAAAGGATGTTTACAAAAACCCATGCCTTGTGCGGGACTTGAACCTACGCCTGATTTTATTTCATAAGCGGTGCCGTGTTTGAATGAGCCACGAGGGGCTTTTCTCACCAGAATAAACCCTCTCCTGAAATGAGATTTAGGAATAAATGTGTACACTAAAACATTTTTGTTTGTTAAATTATTACTTTGATCCCGTCGTGAAGTTGCATTTCATTTCGACACTTCTATTTTAAATACCATACTAGATTTTCTCATATTTTCTCATAGGCAATCCATAGAACATTTTATTCTTACCGATGTCGTGCTTTTCAAAATGGGCATATTTAGTTGTACAGCAAAGATCAATTGTTTGAAATACTCATTACTTATATATTTGTGTGGCAAACAGTCTAGTTTTGCGATCTAGTTGAGGCATTGGACAAAGGGGTGAATGAAAAGGCTTATAGAAACCGTCGTGATGATAAGATCACAATATATCCAATACAAAACCAAGGTGCATAGACTATTGCGGATGAATCATGACGTGCAATAATGCAATGGTCTGAGTTGTCTGTGACATTATCAGTCAAAGAAAAAACCATTCCAGTCAAAGTAGAATGCGCTCTTCAATGTAATACGGCCGGAGAAATGTACTGACAAAACTGTCAACAATGGAAAATGTATAATAATTGTCATTGTTGTAGCCAAAGACATTAGTATATATACCTGGTTGTACCTTGCACGCGCTTCTTTTCTATTATTTTGCACGAGTCTTCTAGTTTACCACAAGATCGTACCTACCACTCTCTCACAGCCGAATATCAACAACGTTCAATATTGTAGTTGGTACATAATCTAGATTTATGCTGCCATAGCAACGTTATTAAATAATAGTTGATAATCGTTAATTGATCACTAGCTCATGGAGAAATACTGGTTTTGTAAATAACTGTTCAATCCTAAATATATGTTGACTACAAACCAGGAATACTCAGCATATGCCTTGTAAGATGAACGAGAATCTACGAGATATTTATCGGAAATTACTCGAAATGCTATACACAAACCATGATTTTTTAAATATTAGGTCAGTCATTGTCTCCTTTCACAGTCAACATGTTGAACATGGGCCAATATCTATAACATTCACAAAACTCTTCACCATTCATTTTTACAACATATCACATTCAAAAACGAGCAAATCAAATTAATTTAAATTAAGCAAAAACACAATGAAAATAGTAATAACACCATGTGAAAATTTCATCTCAATTGCATAAAATTTGAAAAATTTAAAATTCCACTTTTTTTTCGAAATAACTACCATCATACCAATATTGATCGGAAACCAATCTTTTCTGGTGTGACACCAATATCTAGGAAGACTTCTAATTGGCTTGAAAGCCGCGCGAAAAGAACACAAAAATGCCCTCCGATTTTTTTTCCGATAAGTGAAATGGAATTCAATTCGTTCGCTCATATATTATATGAAATATAAAATGTGATCATTTATATCCATAAATTATTATTATCATTATTATTATTATTATTATTATCATTTATAATAACATCGAAACTTGATACAAAATCATTGTTCGCCAATTAAGGTTATGGATGAAAAGTAGGATCGTGTGGACGGGGCACCACAAGGGCGATCTTACCACCCTATTTTAATTATTTAAAACCAGTGAACTTCAACACCAGGACTGCGCTGTCTGTGACCATAATTTTTCGCCGTAGATAAAAGTATTTCAGTATGATCACACGAATGTTGATATCTTCCACTTAATTATAAATTATGGACAATAAAACATATTTTCAATTTATATTTGATACTTTTTTATACCTTCAACCAAAGACCCTTTTCGAGTGCTTCAATACAATAGTATATCAATACAATAGTACAATGCTACAATAGTATATATTGCATACACTCATAATTTCTACACGTTTCGTTTCGTCTTTTAAACTAAATTGCGATGTGATTAAAAGAGAAAAAAATGATTCATTCGAATGGTCAACGATGGGGATCGAACCCAAACCTCTTGGGTCACGGACTTATCGAATTGAGTAATCTGTGTCAAAACATGCGTACATGTTATAAATGTTGATCGCCCACTGATACAATCTTCATCACACAAAGTTTCTACGTGTTAAAATATGACGCTTTGTGGTTTTTAGTTATACCAAGTCTTTTTACTCTACAGATTCTTATAGATTGATGCATCTCATAAGTCTGATAGAGAATAAATGTATTTGTTCATAATAGGGAGATATTCAGTTTAACAAAAATCCTTCATACACAAACGTTTTTAATCATGCATATGTATATATATAATACATTTGTATCGACGAAAGAAGAGAAAAGTCGTACCAACATAGACGTACAAACTGAATAATTTTAAGTTTCGAAAAAAATAAATACAAAAATTGGGCACGTTTTCACAATCTTGCTGCAATTCCCGCGTGAATTAACCGTTTTTTTTAATGATGCAGTTTCTTTTATTGTCGTAATGATATAATAATATGTGTCGTGATAATAATACTTCATCCTGAATAATCATAATTCCCTGAAAATATTACAACTACAAAAATATAGGACCTACATATATATATAATATATATATATATATATATATATATATATATATATATATATATACATATATATATATATATATATATATATATATATATATATATATATATATATATATATGTATATATATATATATATATATATATATATATATATATATATATATATATATATACATAAATATATATATATATATATATATATATATATATATATATATATATATATATATATATATATATATACATATATTAAATAAATATATATATATATATATATATATATTCTTATATATATATATATATATATATATATATATATATATATATATATATATATATATATATATATATATATATATATATATGTATATAGTTTGTTATTTTGGTAGACAACTTTTTCTCACTGATAAAATTATATAGTGTTATTTAATTTGTATACAGTGTTGTGTAACGTTTTACCGTAAGGTATTAAATGGATTTCTTAATTATTATCTATAACTGGCCCAGAGTTACAATGTGATTCTTATTAATATAAGATTATGTGTTTCAACTATGATGCTTACCACGATGTATATTGCGGTTTGATCAGAAATTAGTATGTATAACAGTAACTCTTGATAACCATCTTGTCATTATTAGGTTTCGAACAAGAACTATAACAAACAGTGTTATGATTTATATTCCAAGCTTGGTTATAATTATTCCATTATAGTTATTAAAGTGAATGAAATTGCGTAAAAATAATCTACCGTTAGCGCGTGTGTGTGTGTTGGTTAATTATTTCAGTAACATTAGAGTTAAATACGGAAAGATTACATCTTAACAAAATAGATGTGCTAAATGATAGTTACGGACTTACGGTAAATCCTTTATTTGTGAAAAAACATCAAGTTCAAAATGATTAGAACCCACAATTTCTGTTGTTCATAAAGAATCATAATATTTTAATGGTCGTAAAATTTTTCCATGTTCTCAAATAAAGTATGAAGAATGAAAATAATAATCATTGTGTTGAGAAATTATACTTTTGTATGGTTTGAAAGTAATACTTATCGGATTGTTCGAGTCAATAAAGGTGTTGAGTGGTCTTGAATGTATATCTTTAAAATAATGAATGAATAATTTCATACAATGAAGATAGAAGTATAATCATTAAAAAATGAAATTAAATCTTACGGCAATTTTAGGATAAATCACCAGTTAGGCTCATATGATGATCTAAACACAAAGCATTCGATCAAAATACAATAAAACTGAATTGTTATTGAAAGCGAGAATTCAAAAAAATATTTCCAGTCGTTGAAAGCGAAAATAAAAAAAAAGATATATTTCAAACTAATTTTAAATGAATACATGTATTTGTTTTAATTTCTAACCATTGAATATAATTTAATGTCTTGTTAGTATATTAATTTCATATGCGATGATACATGCATTATTCAGTCAACGCGTTCCTTCTTCATTACTAGCGTAGTAAGACATCTCGTCAGCGCAGAGTCATTTCTATCTCAGTTGGACACAGCATTGTCATCATCTTGTGATGTCGCATGGTCCACTTCTGGTCGGTAGATAAAGTAAGCGAGAGAGAGAGAGAGAGAGAGAGAGAAGAGAGAGAGAGAGAGAGAGAGAGAGAGAGAGAGAGAGAGAGAGAGAGGAGAGAGAGAGAGAGAGAGAGAGAGAGAGAGAGAGAGAGAGAGAGAGGAGAGAGAGAGAGAGAGAGAGAGAGATGAGAGAGAGAGAGAGAGAGAGAGAGAGAGAGAGAGAGAGAGAGAGAGAGAGAGAAGGGTCAAAGGTTGCAAGAGCAGTGCACCAGATGGAGCGCAAACACCAAGTCACGATCTGGTCACGTCAATCAGAAAGTAGAGAACAAAACCATTTAATACGCATATACTTCAAAACTACGATGTTTTTATAACAACTTCAACAAAAAAACTACTTTGCCAACACTTGCTTTTACTTTTCGTCCGGTTCTTAAACAGCTTCCTGCCAGAGATTGTTCGTATCAACAAGAACTGGACGAAAATTTAAAATCGCTCAAAATCATCACAATAATCTAACCGAAATAATAAAACTAAAAAAAAAAACTGGACCCACCTATTTTATATCGGATTCGATTCACACACCTTTCACCCAGCTTCCGGCCTGCGCTTTCTTTTATCTAAAAGCCTTTGAGTTACTATATTGCTGCCGGAGGTGCTGGTGGTAAATGTAATCAGTGGACATGTAGTGTGATGGACGATGGATAAAATTACTGTCTTACCGGCAGGCCAATTAGTTCACAAAACAGGTTCCACAATGGATGTAGGTACAATTTGTAGTAATAATTGTACTTGATGCTTATAGAGAGAAATCATGAATGGCACGTGCAATTTGAGGATGGGCCGCCGGGGTCTCAGTGACTTATTTAAGAGGACCAACTAAATTTCACTCGTAGATATTAGGCATTGCAAATTTGGTCAACTTTTTTTTCAAGTCTACGATATTCTATTTTCATCTAACCGTGTTGTTTATTATATTCACGGTCAGATATGAGTTATGAATTAAGTGAATCATACAACTTTTATTCATGAGTATAATCCATATGTCACGTATATTGGCATACATTTTTTGTTCAATGTTCAAGCATCGACATTACAGTTTACATTCAATGAAGATAGATAAATATTGAAATGGGAGATCTTATTTTGAGAAATTTGAAAATGTTTCCGAAAAAAAATAAAACTCGATGACATATGTTCCCAAAGTATCATCAAGTATGAAGATTATACTATCAATAATATAAACGAATCACTTTTTCCCTGTATCTTATATTGAATCTTCGCTTGCAGTACCCAACTCATTAAAATAATACTCGACGTATTGCGGACATGCAATATAGAAAGTAGAAGGATTGTGACAAAACATTTAATACGATACACAAGAAAATACTCTAAAAAGAGTTAATTAAGAGGCACAATCTACTTTTACACTCAAAACAAGTTGAAAACGTACGCTTTTCGGTTTTCCGTATATCTAAACTTGAGCACTTAACAATTCAAAGTTAAAACAAACTGAATAATTCACTCATTGCTATACTGTGTCAACGAACTTCTCGGAAATATTGGTAAGATCGTTATAGCGACCTACCGTTTCGAGTATATGTTTTTTAACTGACGAACATTATAATAAACGTTTAACGACTCACCACCGACTCACAGGCACAATTGGAAGCAAGTACCTATATACATCATTAATAGATAGAGATGTCAACCAATTATAGCATGAGTAACGTGTAATGATAATAATAGTAATCGCATCGTATTATATATTTAGATGAATATATTTGTGGTCGGCTTCTCGGTATTTATTTACATGATTCACATCATTTTAATAAGTGTTTGGATTATGAGTATATTTCATGGAAATGATCTATCACATTCATCAAAATGAACCTTGAGTTAATGACTGCAGAAAAAAAACGAGAAAATATATTATATTCGATGAAAAACGCGTAAAAATGGTACCAGTAGTTGGTAAACTGTGGGAATAATTATTTGATACTTGGAATGAATTGTATAATTTGAAAAACGACTTTGTAAGAAGAATTAAGTTCTGATTATTTAAGGTGTACCCAGTCGCCATAGGGCAAAAAGCTCCCACCAGGGTGATTATTTGTGAAATTATTGTGAATGTTAATTATGCATCGACAATATATTTTATAAGGTACTTCTTTTTATGCAGGGTGTGAAGCAGTTTCACAACAATGCGTTTATTTGGAAAGCCACTGGCACTACGACTGTTTATGCTTTAGTTGACACTGAAAATGGTCTCAAAACATACATCTCGCGTGACATACATATTTTGATTACTTTTTGAGATATTTTATCGTGTATGGTATCGATGTGTTCGTAAAAGAACTGAATTTGGGCTTGACTAAAAAAAAATAGTTCAACCACATGAGCTTGGCGTCCAAAATCAGGGTAAGTCACGCCATTTTTTGTGTGGTAAGTCAAGGACTTACAACAAAAATGGAATGGCTTGTTATTTTCTGAATAATTGAATTGTTAGTCGAATAGATCCTTTCTTAACAGAAACTATTCATTTGTATAAAAACTATTCTAGGTATGATGATGAAATTTATAGTTTGTCTGAGAGGAAAGTTTACTCAACCAATGTATCAAATGACGATTCGAAATAGGCGTGGCTTCACCAGTGAGCCAGTTGGATCCATATCATCATTTGTAGTAATTTGAAGATATATCCCTATTGGATATTTGAACTTGACTACAGTTCTAACAGCCGTGTTGATTGGACGGCATGATTTATGACGTCATGGGGGCGGAGACAGCGAGTCGCCAATTGTCATCTTCATGCTTACTATATGAAGTTGGGTTAGTTTTGTTGTATGTAACGTTTCAATGTATTTTCCAAATAGTTTTTCCAACATTTTCTCGTAATTTTCACCTTTTTCTTCATCTTACATTTTTAATATACCATTTTAACATTGATCCATCAATGACTAACACAATAATTGATACATTATTGTAGGTATATGTTCCCCTTTGATAAGAAATCGGCTTGAATGAGGATTTATTTCTCCACATGTTCAGATCTTGTTTTAAGATATCCAACGATCGGCTGATAATTTCCCCGATACGTATCCGATCGATCGCCATAGAGATCGTCGTCTAGGTCGACTTTATTGCACGTTGAAGTTGAAACTTTTACTCGACTTCAGACGTCATCGAGTCTGGTGCGTTGACTTGTACAGGTTGTTGTTATTGTTGTTGTTGTTGGGTCTGTTGAGTTGAACTTGTGACTAGAAAACTCACTTTCAAAATTGGAACGATACATTCGATATGTCTGGCGCAATATAGTAACTTTATAACCAGTTGTCAGCCATTTCAGATTTTATTCAATCATTTATTTAAGCTATAAGCTGACATGTGGAAGACTTAGGCTTATATTTCATCATTATTTTCCATGTGTGACTGAAAATATATCAACATACATTGATTTAACATTTAAAGTTTGCAATAATTCATTAGATTTGTATGGAGTTATGTTTAAACGCATGCTATAAGCTTCATAAATGAATTAATCAAATTACGTAATTCCAACATTGATAGAATTATAAAAGATAGGATGTTATATAAACAACCACTTTTTTGTGTTTTTTTTTCTTACAAGACTGTGTATAAAAACATAAGAATTAATTCAATTTTGTATTAGATATAACACTGTATATATACTATTGTATCATTTTATATACCTACTGGGGTTGTTACGCTAGTTGTTAATCAATTAATTAATTAACTTATTTCATTCGTAATCTATGATAATTCCAATGAATTATACTCTTTTAATAGATGATTTTAATATTATGATGGTCATCGCAGGAAACTAGAAAGTGCAAGCATTTCCAATGATTCAGCAACAAAGGAAACATTTTCGTATACATGTATATTCATATAAAATACAGTACGGTATTGTGATAGGTACTCATTCAAATGTTCATTTTCTAAATATTTATTCGAGTATAATACTTTGTTTCACTGGTATTCATTGGTGATCTCATTTCGAATTATGTATACATAGAAGAATAAATTCCTATTTGCAAAGTTATTCCAGAAAAATATACGTTTAGTTCATGTGATTCCAAGAAGAACATTGTATTCTCATGATTAAGTCTCTTTCTTATCATTTAGGCCTATAATTTCACTAATTTTCCAAACTATGGACAGTTGACATTTAACAATTGATCATCGCAATCAAGTTCAATTGCTTATGAATTCGAAATGTAGGCCTATATTCACCATATCGAATGAATAAATGATAGATTATGTTTTAAAGCATAAAAAATACAAATTACATCATATTCATCACAATAAATTATACTGACAACCATTTATTTATTACAATCTTTTTTATGAAACGAGGTTTTCGACTTTTTGTGTCTTTAAATGGGAATAAGGTTATCATTTGATTCAAGTCCAATAAATCTCTCGTATTTAATTTCGAAATGGCCCCACCTCGAGTCTGTATAATCGTCTATTTCTTTACTACATCGACTTTGGCTAACCGAAACCTTCGAGCGTTATGTACGTCCATTAGAGAAAACAAGGAGACGCAACATCGGAACCTCCAATCGTACTTTTTTCATGTGGTCTATCGTCAATTATTGCGTCCTTGCTTCCAAATTTTTCCTCTTTTTGCCAGTTTTAACCTCGACGGTTTTCATTCCACGCACTCCACTGGTCTTCTATCTCACGAGCAAGCCATTGCATTAAATTGTCTCGAGGAGCTAACAAGTGATTCCTGTTGTAATTGCATGGCCATGTCAAGCCATTTGGCCCATGTCGCGAGAAGTGTAATAATGACGATAAACTCTATTCTTGACGCAATATCTTACGGCAACTACGCAATACAAGGAAGAGAAAGACGGTAATCCGTTTGGATATTCTTGTAACTCGTCTAACAATTTAGTATGGTTTGAATTTTTCCTTTTATCAGTGTTCTATATTGTCACTCACTATTAAGATACTTTTTTTTATTTAAGAGATCTATATCACATTTTTAAAACATATACGGAGTTGAGTTTCATAAATTGTGTGGAAAAGATAATCTGAATTCTCTCAAACAAAAATAAATAACTTCTGTATAGCCTGTAGCTGTTGGTGGGGTCGTTGAGCAAACAATAAAAATAAATAGATTCAGAACATTTATGATAAAAATAGTTGAATAGTATTCCATTCAGAACCTACGAGATCCATCAGCAGTTAGTTTACTTCTAATTTACATTACGCATTTTATCGTCCATTTTACATTAATTTGTATCAACATTTAGAGACAAACCGACATAATTATGTTGTATATTTTTTATTATGTATCTTGTGGTGCCCCGTCCAAACGATCCCACTTTCCATCCTTAGCCTTAATTGGGGAACAATGATTTTGTATCAAGTTTCGATGTTATTAAAAAAAAAAAAAGTATATTTTCTAATGTGACAAAGTTTCATGTTTTATATAATTATGTAATCATGCTCCTATGGATAAAATTAGTACCCACTTATATGTTATGTGTATATACGGTATTATATGCTATAATCGATAGTGAATGCTAAATTGCATGCAAAATTCCTTGACTCGTCACATCCGGACATGCATTTTCCCATGTCCCTGCCCCTATGCATGATACAAACACCCTCTTATCACCACTGAAGGCACGTATCTCCCCTTGACCGAACAGCTGATCAGCCTTGAAGAAGTCATACTCCCGTGACCAAACATTCGAACAATTGACCTCTCACTTACAGCCGATCAAACGATTGGAACATGATTAGAAATAAATGGATATGAATTGAATGTTTTTTTAGAGGTCTGATGAAAAAAAAAAAACTTCAGAAGAACGTGTTGATGAATGAAGGATTTTTAAATTTTTATCTTTTGTGTTTTTGTTTTTGTTTACTTCAATTATATTAACATTTGGATCCATTTCGCTTTTTGTTTATGATATTCAGCAATATTTATTTATTGCAATAGAAATTTTAAAAGTGATGTGATGATTTTTTGTTTCCAACAATCCTTAGTTTAATTACTCCGTCGTTGGTAACACAGCATTTACGCTCTATAAAGCTAATAACCATTTATATTATCAGACTTTTGAACGATTAAACTTTCATTGTGATACATTGTTCAGATTTAATCGTGTATTAAAATTTAAGTGACTGCACTTCTTTAAACAAACAATAAAAATTTCATGTCACTAAATTTGAGAAGCCACGTTTTTACAATGTAGGAATTTTGTAGCCTTTTGGCAAAGTAAACAAAACAACTATTTACTGCGAAATTTTAAGCATATACTTCATTGACATTGTGATACATGTCCCCATAGTAAAAATTCAATTGATTGCATTGTGTTGAAATACACTCTGCAGATGGAGTAATGTAATTTGATTTGATTTAATGTTTTCTTACTTATACAATTAACTCATTAGCATAAATACTTATAATTAGTCGAATCAAATTCCCATGACGATGTCAAAGTTTTTAACCTTTTTATTATGCCGTTGATATTATTTCAAATGTCCAAGGTTACAGTTCTAGTTGTTTCTGCAAACGACGTAAAAGAAAAGAGTATTGAAATGTAATTGTGCACGGTATTGTACATGAAATGAGAAACAAAAGTAAACAATACAAATGAACAAAACCATATATGAATACGTACTTGAGATGTTGGAACTAATATACTTTAAGAAGAATCATCTATTGTTGAACTTATTTTTTTTGTCAAGTTCATGATTCGATCTCCGCTAGTATGATAAAGTGAAGTCCAGATTCGTTATTCATTCGAGATAAAACTTTATTATTGTACTGCAAGACATGCAATATGTAAAAATAATTGCAGTTCAAAGTGTATACATGAAATTGAACTTACAAAACTTACAATTAAGCTACTCACACGTGATTATAAAACTCTGATAATTGTTTATGAATTGGTCTCCGACTACTCGACATTTTTACACTTTCATAAACTGTGCAACAAACCCAGATTATTTGTTCTTTGTCATTATGATAAGGTGTTATACCGGAACTTATATAATATACCAACTTGTTCATGCTTCGTTCCTGTACAAAACCCACGGTTCAATTATACAAGCAAAATAACAAATAAGAAAACTTATTGTATTATAGTTTGTTAACTGTATTGCTTATTTACTTGTACATGATAGCAGGAGGGGAATTGGGTGATTGTTACGGATTGATAATAAAACAAAATTGATTCTTATGTGACAGGAAGCTCGTAACACGTGAGGCGTGAGTATTCTTACCTAATATTACCACAAAACATCTGAAACGTGTAAATGTATTTAAAGAATTACTTATTTTCTTCAGTTTCACAGTTAATCGATCAGTTGGTTGGTCACAATTAGTTTCACGACCGCAAATGGATACGAGAGTGGTTATGCGCCTATTAAACGGATATGGTTGTATTCTACGAAAGGAGAAGGTCGTCGTCTATTAAAAGAAATACAAATTTGTAAAATCTTCGGTTTGTTCATATTATTCTCGCAACTTTGAAGTTTTAGACCTTTTGAAAGATGTGGATCCCAAAACTCGACTTGAAAAAACATACAACAGGAAAGAACAGGGCTATACACACAAATATAACGGTAATATTTGTGTTAATTTGTTCTGTTGGTAGTCGACTTTCATCTTATGTGAATACAAGTATAACAGAAGGCACCTGCAGGCCTACAACACACTCTAATATGAAAAATTAATTTCAATGAAATGAATCTTGGGCGATGATAGTTTATAGTGAATGATCCCTTGCGGTAAAATGTATTATTCAATACCAACAATTATTTAGTTCGTTTATATCTATGGGCCATATGTATACTAACTCAATGATGAGTGGGTGGGGATTGCATAGTTGTATTATTATATCTATACACAAGTCCTATATTAAATTCATACTACACGCTTTGTTTCTTCAATACTTTAATTAATTAATGAATTAAAAAAAAAATGAAAATATTGATCATGAAAATAGATATAGTCAATTTCTTGTACTACCTGTAGCTGAATTTGACAGTCATTCCGTAGACGGAGACTTATTTTTCACTGTTGGAATGAGTTTTGAACTTGTATATTGACCCTGTTTTTATGACCGGCAAAAAAATCATTTTGACATTTATTGAATTTTCCACGATCATTATATTATTACATGATTCTATGCTTCTATGCTCGATTGAGTAGTAAAATATTGATGAATTGTTAATTATAATTTGAAAGCTGATGTTAAATTATAGAAACAATTTGCTATAGATATCCACTCTCTCAACATACCCTTATGAGTCACTATAATGATTCGTTGATACCGAATATAGTGTTTTTCAATTCACCGCATCGGCTAGACCATAAAACTGGAATTCCATGCTTACTGTTTGGGCTTGCAGTCGCCAGGAAACGTCGTAATATCAACTGTGATAGCGTCAATGATGGTATTACTATAAATAGCTATACTTCTGATATATATTCACCAAACACACTCATAATAGGAAGCACGTCGAAGTTCCGGTTTGGCGGGGCGTTCCCGAGCCGTTTCCGGTTACATGCGACGCTGCTGATTTGTTGAATATAGGCCCACACACACATATATATATATATATATATATATATATATATATATATATATATATATATATATATATATATGAATTTGGCGATAGATCTTCTTATAGGTATGAATATATTTTTACCATAAAAAAATGTAAATTACTCATGAAGGAAATAAATCCGTTTCATATTTAGCTTGACAAAACATTCAGTAAAATATCCACCCAAAGCCTAATAACTTTTCTTCTATATGATCTTTTACCAAGCTAGATCATATTAATACATGTATTTTACGCTTATCGGAATTGATTTTTTGGGGATTGGTAGATATAGCAACCGTTCAAAAACCCACTGTCGTTTACGACAACACTAAAGATAAATACAGATGAATTTCTATTCAAGTATATTCTTCTCATAATTTTCTTATAGTTGGCTCCTTGTATAGAGACTCCATCTCAAGATCATTCCCACTTCACATAAGTATGGAATATATTATCCAGTATATTTTCCATCTCATTAAATATGAAAATTTCTCTGAATCTTTGTGCACCCAAGCGTTTCAAACTGTCAGATACAACGTACCTATTTCAACTCATGAAGTATTTTGACTACTTTATTGATGCTTCATCATATTTTCGTTGATGATTTTTTATTGAAGGCCAATCAGTATGTTTCCCATGCACAATTAGTAACAGAATATACCTAAAACGACTGTTATAAAATATTGTTATCTCATTACCTTTACAGTAACTGGATGTAGAGGATTATTATTAGAAATTGAAAAACATAATGAGTGTGTCAACAAGTTGCTCAAAGTAGTAATTTGATAAACAATTATCTCTTGACAATGATTGTTAGACAGTCTGATTGCTATAGTATACCTCATTAGGCATTATTGTACAGATTACCGTTTTTAAGTGTACATCCTGTTGAAGTTTCAACGAACCATTAAAAGAAACATAGATTTTGTATCTTTCAAAAGTATGGTGCAGATTTTTTGATTATTATGTACATTTCCGTTAATTAATAAAATACCCGAAACATAAAAAAATATTGGAAAAAGAGTTTGAAAGTATATTGATATAGTGGTTTGATTGAATCGAAAGTGTAATTTATTATCTACCTCACATCTAATACTTGACTTGAAGTTATTGTTTTTCAATTAAGCCAATTAAGGAAAAATAATAACCATAGTAAAATAAAGATAAATTAATAAGTGAACTCGACCTACAAATGTATTACTGCAAATGCCAAATACGATCATTAAAGTTATTTTGATATAAACAAAGTCTGGATGTGAAATGTGGACATATTATTATAAAAAATGGTAAGTTAGGTGTAAGATACTCCGAAACGTTTATTTAAATGCCACATTTCAATGTTAGTGAGTATATCCACAATTACTTTCATGGCATGAACTCAAACAATAACTTTTGCTTTAATTATCATGCTTTTCTTTTCTCAGTTTCCAAGTTTGAAAATATAAATTGATTGATTTCTAATCAACATAAACATCGATAACAGATTTTCACGAGTAGGCCACTTTCAGGGTTAATTAAGGTGAACACACTTATAAAAAATATAGACTGAAACGAAAATTGAACACAAACGTGACAAAAGGTATTACAAAACTACAATATATTATTAAAATTGGTTGAAACGGGAAAGTTAACGTAGAAACCATTGTGTCACTCATAACTAATGCCATAAATACAACATTCTGTCCACTTATTATTGTCATTCCTCGAATTCCAGTACAATAATTCTATGTATTATTGGTCGAACACATTCGGATCATTTCCAAATATTTCTATTCTCAAGTTATGAAAATCAGACAATCGAATTGTAAAGTAGGTCAAACACAGACATATAGTCAAGTATTTCGAACATTTTTATTAAAATCACTTTTGTTGTTCTTTAGTTTTACATAATTACTTATTCAAAATTGTTTCTTTCTATTGTATATGAAATTGTAATCGAACAAAATAATATGTTTTTCGCAATGAAATGTGTGATACTTTATGAAATCCGTTCGGGTGTTAAGAGTATTATCAGAAAGTGTATGGCATGAAACTATTCACAAACAATACAAACGAAAGTCTAGAAATAGAATTTAGTCTCGGTTGCAGACTACTTATTTAACACTAAAGATATTTCAATGAAAATGTGCAAACTAACCCATTTGGTTGTGTACACCAATTTCACTGATTCACACTAACTTGAATGGAGTTTATAGAAAATGGTAAATTATTAATTACGATCATCTTTGTTGGGATCAAGCAATGTTTAATGCAGTTTATAGCTTTTGATTGAATATTGCACTTTAATTGTTTCTTTGACAGAAAGAGTTGGATCACGCTCACGGTTTGATGAGAATCTATAGTTTATCAGCATTGATTAAAAGCAGCCTTTTTTTAGATTAATAGAAAATCAATTAAATTAATTATATTCTAACTATCACCCGACGCCCAGAATTGAACATGATTCACTTCATCGATCTGCATTGAGTTATTGTTAAAATACTCAATTCAGATATTTTTGATTAATATAATTATGATGATCAATGTGTGTTCAAATCTCCCACCAACAATCACGTTATTTGGGGATACGAATGAGATAATGATATTTGAATGTTGTTTACATAGATTCCTTACGCGGGACTCGAACTAGCGCCCGAATTGAAATAACTTCCCAAAACAATGCCAATTGACTGAGGCCTCATTTCACCAACTATTAACTGGAGTTGAAACCCGGTTTAAATTTTTAATCCAGGTTTATATTTAGGAAGCCGTTTCATGAAGCCTAAACTGGGATTAGATTTGACCTAAACTGAGCTTATACTATTTTAATACGAGTTCTTGAACCCAGTTTATCATTAAACCAAGTTTTACAAAGCCAAGTTTAAACTGAAGTTGATGAAACCAGCCCTGAAAGAACCAAATGGGCATTTCAGTCCAATTTAGTTTTCGTAAGTAGGCCTATATTTGCCCAAATGGATTTTTAGTCCGTGTGCTTTGTAATCTTGTAATTGAGAGAAGACTAATAATGATGAGTTTTCCGTATGAATCATAACAGGTAAAATATATTTCATCATAAAAAGATGGAATTATAGAAGTGTTTTGTGAAGGTCATATTAGTCATAACAATTACTTATAAAAATAACGTATTATATGATGGATGAATGGATGGGTGAGGAAAGAGATGAAATAAGTAAACGCTATAAAGATATGAAATGAAGTCATTATTTGGGTGGAAAATGATAAGTTTATCTTATTTACGTCATGATTCGAGTGTAGAATGACAAACTTGCAATTTGAAAATCCATACAAAAGACTCTTAGAATTTCGATTATTATTTTTTTTTGTATAAAATGAAACATAATTATATAGGCAGCTACCTTTACTTCGGAAAATGTAGGTCATTTTCGAAATTATGATACAATTCATTATCATGACAAGAATCTAAATGTAAGAATACAGAATACAAATAATTTTGTGCAATTAAATTCATTCCATTTTTTTCCATAATTGACTCTAAAATCATTGACTTCCATATTGCTCATCTTTAATAGTCGATTTCACTAATATTTTTGCTTAATAATGATTTTTTTTTGTGTCCAAGACTCGAGTAAAAAACCCTTGTCAGTTTTATACACTCGTGTGAGTAGGACAAAAACTTAGTGACAAGACGTAATTTGTTTTCAATAAAATCGAAACTTGATACAAAATCTTTGTTCCCCAATTAAGGCAATGTATGAAATTGGACGTAATATTGAACTAAAAGCTGTAAAATAAACCAATCGATCCAAAACCGTGGTGTTCGAAACTTGATCGGAACAAGCAATTCGGTATTCGATTAGTTTAATACCAGTTCACACATCCTTTAGCTTTTACCTTTAGCTTCAGCTTTCCACTAGTTACACTTTCATTCGCTGTGTTCGCTCTACAGCTAACAGTTAGACAGCTGATTCACTCTCGATCGTATGTCTCTCCCGTTCATTTAGTACCAACCGTCGGTTGTTTCGACCCAGCAATACTTACAAAGGTAATAATTGTATTCGAGAAAGAAGAAAGTTCGAACGATCGTCTTCCCTATGCCACACCATAAACGGTCGGGTGATTCGTGCCTTCTTCTTTCGTGGATGCAACTATACAACTATAATACACCTTCAAAAGTAAATCATTCATTTGGTTTATTAACCAATTATTTTGTGTTCAGTTTTTTACTTATACTGCAATTATTTATCTTGAATGAATGAATATTAGGGTTCTAAGGCGCATCGACAGCGAGGTCATTTAGCGCCTGTTTATCTTGTTACGCAATCAATATTCATTTATACAATATAGTTTCCGTAGTCATGCATTCGATTCCATTATATCCTGTAGTAGTCTCTACGCACTTCTATACTATAAAATTGATGGCGTAAAGTACTCGAAAGTTTTTAATAATGTGTTTTTAAATGTCAAGATGTCGCCCTATCACTTGATCGAGGACATCTGAAGATTTTTTTTTATCACAAAAGCACGCATGATTTGAGTCAACACTTCAATGCTTGTTCAAATCGTGTTGTTGAGTTCAATTTGATTGTTAAATTTATATTCGAAATTCGTTCTTGAAGAGAATGGTTTCCATCGTTTCGTCTGTTTCTTTCAGATTTTTTTTTAATATTTTAATTTGCATCATATATATTCTCACGTGTTTGTAATGAACTATAAAAGGAAATGGGAAAGGAAAAAATGAAGAAAAAAATAATAATGAAAATATAATATTTGTATATATTCATGAAAAAAAATCGAAAACATTTTAATGGGTATGTTTTTCGGTACCAGTAATCACATCTAGTTGATCTAGAATTATCTATTCTAATCATCAATGCATACAAAATATATGAAAAAAATATTTTTTATTTTTTGCCTAATCATCAGATTGCATAAATTGAAACAGTTGATATAATGCAAACGTTATTTGAAGACGTTAATTGAACAAAAAATGGCAAGGGCATTCTTAGCAAGGGCATCAAGTGCATCACGCATTTGAAGATTAATTTATCCAATTCATAACATGTTTTAAAGTTCATAAATTTAGTTTTCCCAATTTGACTTAGCCAATTTGACTTATGGAGAATCAGGAAGAAGAGGGACAACAATGTCTTCTCCTCTATTTCATCATGATTCTATCTATATTGGGTTAACAACGCACTATAATGCTACCTAAAATGTATTGGCGTCGGATAAAAGATTAATGAGACGATGGGCTGATCTGATGAAGGTTTCTTAGGCAGTGGGGAGGGCAGCGTTCGTGGCTTATATGGTAGGAGCAATTCCGGCATTTGCCTAGGCTACAGAGGGATTTACCACGGATAATCTCTGAAAAGCTGGACTGTAGCGGGACCGAAGCGAGGCCCGATCTACCCTCATCTTCCGAGTCACATGTAGCAAGCCGCCCTCGGTAGCTCGGCCAGCTGAGGCACCGCTTCAGAAACTAGTTACCGTTGGGCATGGGTTCGAGTCCCGCATAAGGCATGGGTTTTTGTTAGTGCCCTTTTCACTTATCATCACTTCATGATTTCATAATAACCTGCTCATTCGTACCCCCGTATAACCCAGCTGTTGGTGAGGTCGTTAAGCAAACAATAATCAATCAATTATCACGCAAAGCAAACGCGTTTGCACTGAGCTATTTGTGCCAGTGCCTTTTGCTCAAAAGCAAGTGTGATCTATCAAAAATTTTGATTATATCTTACCTGATATTCTTGGTTTACAGTCATGTTGTGATCTATCCACCGCCTTCTTCTTGTTCTTCTTGAGTTCTGAGATAACACGTGGTTTCTCGAGGGCTGTCGCCACCGCGTGCTCCGTTCGAGGCGCTACCACCATCATATCGGGCTTTTTTCAAACTAATTCAATTAAAAACACTAATCGTTTTCGGTCCATTGCACATGTCTTTTTTATTGTCCCTAGTTTCATCCAATTGAATATATATCTATGTATGAGTTTGTTAAAACTAATTTGACACCACGCATAAAAAACAATGTAGTTTGAATCTCTCACTCTCACTCCGAACTTTCAAGTTTATTTGAGCGTAGATCGAAAGATAAGTCCAAGTAAATTGTTTTCGACTCGAAACCAGTATTTTATGGAAGACAAAATTCAAAATAGCTGTGCATGTAACTTAGCAACATAGGACCATACGAAACGACTCGAATTCAAAATATAACGTTTTTTCCACCACTGATTCTATCAAAAGTAATAAATTGACTCTCGAAAGGTTTTATATCACTCGTAAATCTACACTTTACTTTCAAAATGTCACAGCTATTCTATTTGGTTCGCTTAGTATTTTAATTAAAGATCTCGATTTTTCGATAAAATACAAACGTTTCTATTTCTTTATTGTATCAATATGTTTAATTCTATGTTATGTATCGTCATAGAAAGCGTATTTCAATCAGATATCCATTGATTTCCGGCGATGGCTTTCCACGAGTGTTGTTGTCGTAATTGCGATATATGCCGATGGTTTCGGATATACAATTATATTTGTCTGTTATCAAGACATCCGGTCGTTCCATGAGACGTTTCACCGCGTGACATGCGCGAGCATGTGAAGGACGTTCGACCGTGTATGTTCACGACGACCTCGGCCTGGAAAAAATAAGAGCGAAATTTTGATAATTATTTCGACAAAAAATGAGAAATTATTGAAAAGAGAATTTTATTAAACTTGGTTTAAATATACAATTGTGAGAAAATATTAGTGGTTTTCTGTTGTTGAAGGAGTTCTGCATCTTTTACATATTTTATTTTATTTATATATTTTCTTTTTCGTCCAAGTGGATTACAATTTGAAATGGAACATTTTTGAGTGAATCATATGGACAGTCAAGAATGAAAAAAAAAAATGCACACACAATACAATCAAGAAAATATAGATGAATTGATGTAAATTGTAGAAACTATTTTTTATAAATACCTTGCAACTAGTAAAGGCCTATACTCTCGATAATTCGTTTATGATTAGAAATTCCGTTCCAACCTATACTGGTACTGGATGAGTATAGATACGTATATCCAATTGAAAATAGATAATCATAGATGTTTTTGTATAATGATTTTGTTTAAATTGAAAGACTTCCAATTAAGTTTCTACCTGAATAATTTTTCTCTCAGTAATTAAGTAATTACCACGATTCCTTCCGAAATTTTCCTGCCACTAATCAACTTCCAAAAACCTTAAGATTTTTGCTATGAAAGTGATTTCCTCCCATTTATGCTAACTTGAACGTCCTATAAGCATTTAATTACATATAAAATACATTCATATATCCAAACCAAGATGCACGCAATCGCTATGAATGTAGTGAAAATTTTAAATATTTTAACTTCAAGGCAGACAAAATAATATAATTATGAAGAAATTATACTTGCAATTATGTTTAAATTATTATTGCATTCTAAGAAAAGAGTGGATCCATTGTTGTTTTGGAATAGTCCTTGTCGAAGATTATGTCATCACATTTTGAGAATGATAAAATATGGGAATGATGTGTATGAATGTATATGATTTTAGAATAAATTTCTTGTAGAGTTTTGTAGAAATTGTATGAATAATTGAGTTTCTATTTCAATAGTCCAGATGCGATCTGAAAGTTTTAAAAATATGTTTATGAAGTGCTGGGCTTAAATAAAAACATTCATAATTATCATAACACTGAAACAGGCATGAGAGATCAGGAAAAAGATAAAAGATATTATGGGTTATATAGGTATAACAAATCACTCAATGTTTTTCTTTTTTTTTTCTTACTTCAACTACCGGTACTTTATTACTTT
The DNA here is from genome assembly GCA_964007535.1 of Brachyptera risi. Lineage (NCBI taxonomy): Eukaryota > Metazoa > Arthropoda > Insecta > Plecoptera > Taeniopterygidae > Brachyptera > Brachyptera risi. The sequence continues at coordinate 44,819,631 of OZ023328.1, forward strand.
TAATGTTTGAGAAATACGTCCGAATTTGAATTGTACTTATAATTCACTTTTTTAACACATAGTTAAGCCTTTTTTGAAGGGCTTTTAGGATGTTTTTTCTGTTGTAATTGTGTTTTTCTTTCTGTATCAGTGTATGTGACCAATAAAAAAAATAAAAAATTAGCAAGATCAATATATTACAGTCGTAAACAAAATAAAATGCGAATATAATTTTATTTGCCGAGAGTCATACCTGATTTGAATGTCATAATCGGTATAATTTGTGTCTGGAGTTTTTTTTAGCAATGAATGTTTAATAATCAATATATGATCGGTTCGAATCATTTAAATTGTGGCCATAATCTTTGAGTGGAGACAATGCAAAAACCCAGATGTAGGACCTGAATGATATCGAAACTTGAGAGAAGAATCATATCGAAAATAAGGACGACAGAAAATAATTCCATGTGTCCATTTCTGGTGTGAAATGCATCTTTTATATTTACTTCCATGAACAAATAAATAAATAAACAAATAAACAAAAATAAACAAAATTAATATTAATTAATTAATTAAAATTAAATAAACAATTGAGTTTTAACTCAGTGGTGAACACGTCTTGAACACATTTTTGTAGGTTGAACTAAAACTAGTTTCATCCAGTTTTCAAATTTCGAGGACAGAATAGAAAAAAGTTGTGAATAAAATAAAATGCAAATATGGTTTTATTCTCCTAAAGTCATATACTTGATTTGAATTTTATAATCGGAATAATTTTTGCCTGGTATATTTTTAGCAATGCATGTTTAATAATCAATATATGATCGGTTCAAATAATTTGAATTGAGGTCATAATCACAGTGTGAAGACAATGCAAAAACTCAGATGTAGGACCTGAATGATTTCGATCTTGAAAGTAGAATCATATCCAAAATAAGGACGAGAGAAAATAATTTCAAATGTGCATTTTCGGTGCGAAATGCATCTTCAATATTAACTTTCACGTGAATAAACAATCGAGTTTCAACTTTTAAGTCAGCTGCAGTTAATTACACACATGTTTGTAGGTTTGAATCAAAACTAGTTTCATAGAATTTTGAAATTTCGAGGACAGAATAAAAAAAAAGTCGTGAACAAAATAAAATGCAAATATAGTTTTACTCTCCCAAAGTCATATAATACCTGATTTAAATTTTATAATCGGAATAATTTGTGATGGAATATTTTTAGCGATGAATGTTTAATAATTAATCTATCGATTCAAGTCATTTGAATTGAAGCAATTTTATTCAGTCTTTATTAGCAACAGAAAAATACATTCCCACCAGTGTTAATTTAATTAAAGGACAACACAAAAATACATGAACACAAACAATAAAAATGAAAACGAACATAAAACAAACATGAATATAAACATGGGTACAATCTAAAGTAGGCCTAAAATAGCTATGTATTTTGATATGTGACTGCTCTTACCATCTGAGCTAATAAATCAAGTATCTTTCAATGAAGTTAACATGGGTGCGTGATGGTACATGCATGTTGAGGGGTAGCGATATGTTCCACATATACAATATATATTTATATATATATATTTATATATTTATTTATATATATATATTTATATATATATATATATATTTATATATTCATTCATATATATATATATATATATATATATATATATTTATATATATATATATATATATATATATATATATATATATATATTTATATATATATATTTATATATTTATTTATATATATATATATATTTATATATATATATATATATATATATTAATATATATATATATATATATATATATATATATATATATATATATATATATATATATATATATATATATATATATATATATATATATATATATATATATATATATATATATTTAAAACATTCAGATTTAAATTTGAAACATTTAATACACATCGGTAAATACTCATGGAACTTCTACAATTTACATCAACAATATTCGATACATATTCACAAGAACACATCTTCAATACAAATCACGTTTTGTTCAAATAACAAATTCAAATTCTCATCTGGACTTCAGCTACCGGTACTTATTATCAATTGTACATCAATTCCTAATAAACTATAACTTTCTTGGCTAAAACCGGGCTGTACAGTTTCAACAACTACTTACTGGTCAGCTGTCAGAATGCCTTGCGCACGTTGTTTTCACTTCGCTTCACGACAATAATAATTGCACTACTTTCACACGTCTATCTACGCTACACAGCCGGCAACCACACGCTTCGACTAGCGGAGAATAACTGACTGGCTCATTATCAACAAACTACTGTCTTGTCTCTTCACTATCACTTCCTACACATAGAGCGAGCCACTGGAATTACACGGTTCTCCATCCGGTGTTTACGCCCGAAATTGCGACATTTTGGATAATTATTATACATACACAATATCAGTTTAAGTGTAACCGTTTAGATTTTACATAGTGTTTGATGATATGTTGGTGATTTTATTGTAGTTTTCAGTATTTTATGATGGTAGGAACCTTGTTAAATAATTCAGACAAAAAAAACGTATTTTTTTAACTTTCTATATTAATAGTAATTAAGTCCATGAGTATTAACTAATCGTTTAAGATACCTTTATGCTATTATATTATGTACCCGTAGGAAGATCTGAAATTCGTGTTTGCTATATGCATTCATTAATTGAAAGTTAAAGCATCTGTTATTGCATTATTATGTATTATATAGAAACGTTTATTCATGGTTATTCACACATTTATTTATATCACATCTATTATTTATTTATATTCATAAAATTATCTTCTATATTAATTACTATGTTCACCAGATTTTTAAACGACTTCGAGAAAAACTTTTTCAAATTGAGAATACATTGTAATTGATCCATTTCTAATATTTTCATACATCTTGTAGGCTATGTGTATAACAGTATCTGAACAGTATTATTTTCCACATCGTGATTTTTTTTTAGTTCAGATTATCGATTGTGTAACTTTGTCATTTCATTTGTCGATTGATATCTCATCTGATCTCGATCGGTATCTAAAATAGATATCGTCTAACTCGTTCTTGGTCACCTTCTTCGACAACATCTTCGACAAGCTATCTAAAGTCACATTTATGTCGTTACAATGTACGTAACAAGAGTTACGCAATCGACTGCAAGAACAGGAATCAAACACCGGAATGCATTGTCTTATGAAAGTTTCAGTACTTCGTCAGTTTACTAATGATAGTATTTGGGATGCCCAAATAATTGGAACAGTAGAAATTGAAGAAGTGTTAATTTATTGAAGAATATTTAACAATAAATATAGCAATGTTATGTACTTACATTCACGAAAGAAGAAGGTACGTATACCAACCAAATAATAATTGTACAACTTCGGTAATTTCACAAAATCGTAGCAAATAAAAGGCTCTGAAAGAAGTAGTTGCGTATCTTTTCGTAAACCTCGTCCTGAACAAACCCAATATTCTGAAAATACTTCATCAATACAAACACAATGGTGATATTTGTGTTTGCAACGTTGTTCATTGACCTTTTTTTCGTGTATACATGAAGTATACATGAAGTATGCCTAATCTAGGCAAATCCATTTCTCCACAATAACTCAGTGTTGGTAATTTATTCTTATTTTTGTATCAAATATTATGTTTTTATTCCGTCTCTGCTACGAGCTACAATATGTGTAAATATTCTTTCTTTTGACAGCCCGCACTCGAGAACTTGTGTTCTTACGCGGGCTTCTATCAATGTTATAATTTTATAATCCTCTCTTATATTTGTATTAGCTATTATATTGGCAGAATGAAAAAAAAAAAAAAATGAAATTCACGGATTTTGTTGGTCAAAGGTATGGTTATGATACTCCAAAGCTGCCTAACGAAATCATCAACAGCTGTAGGTTATATGGAGCCACGATGAACTTACCAAACTTAGAACTGTTTAGTTTTTGGAATGAATCGGTTGGACCAGTTCTGAGTAATATCATCTCAAAGTTTCTAAAAACCCCATAAGATTAGGCCGGGCAAGAAAATTTGAAAAATAAAATCTCTCTCAAAGAAAAACAAATCTCTGAATGTGTACACATGAATAATAAATATTATTAAAATTTTGTATGGAATTCGGACCAGCCGTTTTGAAAAAAAATAAAATTAATTCACGGTTTTTATTCATTAAATGGATGGAAATAATAGCAGAATCATGTTGCCAACATTCACTGCTCTCTAGATTCGATACTTGCCTAACAATGAACTCATGAAGTATATTTTATTTGCGTCTACGTGTGCAGATTCTTCGATCAAACCAGAGTCTTACATATTTCACAAAATAACCAAAACTATCACGTCCCTTTATGTTCACTTATAGCCTAGTATGTTGCTCGAAGATCATGTTGACACCACAGATAATAAAATTAGTTGACTATGAATACTGTGACATATTATTCAAATACGCACAGATGAATTTAAAAAACTGTTGTGATCCATGTACTAAATAGACAAGAATGTAAATCAAAATGTGTTCTTCTATAAAAACGTCATAATCAGTTGGTTCACCCCAAACTTTTCTAGTTTCCACAGTTACAGCTGACAAACATGCATACACATCTCATTCATATTGTTTTTATGTAAACATTTTCTGCAGTTCTCTTTGATTAGTTCCTTAATATGACATATGGATAAAGCATAAAAAGTACATAAAATAAAATAACGTACATTTATTTTGTATCAGTAGGCCTAACATTATGTGGCATTTAATCGTAGCTCATCTATCGACCCTATCCACAAGATAGTCTACTGGTTTGTATCAAAGCCAATCTCAGATTGAACTGAGGTTTGATTCATCATCAATTATTTCGTTTTCATCAAAACTTTGCTAAAGACTGAAATTGCGCGCGACTAAATGAGTATCATCTCAAAATTCCCTGAACTTCTATAAATTCAGGTCTATAAGCTACGTCGACATTATTAGTTAAGCATTATTATTGATGAACCAATATTGCACTTTTGAAATTAATAATTCATTATTACAACTTCTACTCTGTATGTGCAAGACGAAATATGTTAATGGTAATGATAATAATTTTTTATTTTCTCGTTAGATTGTATGTTTACCACATTGAGCATCGTCAGCATCGTCAGTTTACATTAAAATATGAGATACAGAAAGATACAAATATAGTAAAATATCACACTTGATACAACAAGACCTTCAAACAATTACACACACTCAAAACAGCATAGTCACATGGAATCATGTGTGAAGTTCAGGTGAAAAGTAAGGGTCAGACCGGCACAGTAGCTGAGTGGTTAGCTCACTTGCTTCGTGTGATCCGGGAGGTGAAGGGACATATCGGACCCGGTTCGGTCCCCGCCACCGTCCATCTTTACAGGGGTTTTTCGGGGTTTCCCTCTGTAGTCTAGGCTAATGCCGGGATGGTTCCCACAATATAGGCCATGACCGCTTCCTTCCCACTATCCTTCCCACTACCCATACAAACCTTTATCTCATCATCCCATCATCTCAGTAATCATTCATCCGACGCCAATAGATCTTAATAATCATTACAGTGCGTCGTTAAAACCCAATAAAAAAAAAAAAGTAAGGGTCAGGTCAGGTTAGTGAATGGCCACCAATGCCATAATGCAAAGATGTGAAGTTGAAGGAAAATACTTAATTCTAAAACAAATAATTTCGCGTGATGCAGGTCGATCTCCCCCTCCTCTGAGTGTGGTGACACGTTCCCGAATAAACGACGCTTACAATTCGACGCGAGTGACGTCATAGACTTCTACAATAGCTGTTATTTTAGACTATCGCGTCACTACTCGATCCAGTATATGTCTTCGAGGTATTTCCAATTGAGATAACCGACCAAAATACCACAGCTAAAATACCGTTCACAAGGCGACGTGACACTGGCAACCATTTCGAGAGTAACTGAGGATTTTGTTGATATGAATAATCGAAAACTTTTATAGGGCAATACACTAATATAATGAGGATTAGGATGAGTATATAAAAAATTAGAATATTACAAAATGTATAAAAACAAGAAGGTGAAAAAAGCAAAGTTGGCAAGCTGGATTTTCAACAACGACCATGATCGAAGTTTTAATAAATTCGAATTTGATTGGATCGTCACATCAATAACAATATGATTGTTTCGTGAAAGTATGAAATTTTAGAGTGTATGCTTCACTGGATGATATTATGGAGCAATTTCACTGAATATATTAAAACGGAAAGCCATGTGATGTTGATCGAATAAGAAATTGTTGATCTGTTGTGATGAAAATGTAATGATTTGAAAATTTGAAAAATGTGAAAATGGGAACAGATGGCCGCCTGATATACAGATAAGAATTCAATTCACGGGCAATATTTTGAGTTCCATCCGAATTTTTGGAACAAAAACAGCTTTTATTGTGTCACGCTATGACACATCAAATCCAGCTGTTAATAATGTACATTATAGAGTAGGCTTTAAGGCGGAAGAAAGATTGAATGGAAAACGATCTCTATACATACTATCATATAATTGTTATCAATTCAAGTAATGCACTATCATTCCCATATTTGAATATATATATATATATATATATATATATATATATATATATATATATATATATATATATATATATATATATATATATATGTTATGACGAATATTCTCGCGGATTGGGTGAAATGTTGTTTCGTTTTCTCGAGTTGACCGCGTTTGCTCTTTCGGGATAGAATTGCGGTCCCAAGAGGGACCTTGTCAACCCGAAAAAACGAAACAACACACACACACACACACACACACACACACACACACATATATATATATATATATATATATATATATATATATATATATATATATATATATATATATATATATGTTATAAATATATATATATATATACATATATATATATATATATATATATATATATATATATATATATATATATATATATATATATATATATATACATATATAAATATATATATATATATCCTTTCGGGTAAGTCGATCCATCTTGTGTTGAACTACTCAGCACAAGTATATCAGAGTTCACGTTGTTGTAGGAGTGAATGTTCATCATGTTCATCATGTTCACCATGTAAATTCGTTCATTTGAATAAGATTTGTCTCCAATAGAATACCCCCTATTATTTGATAATTCATCCTTGTCAATAATATAACTTCTCGTATCTTATTGGCAACTTATTGCTTCGCTCATATTATCTTGTTCTTCTTTATCACCGCTTGATTGTCGAAGTGTGAAACATGCACATGGGACATGACCTTTAACCTATTTTCCCCTACTCACACCTCGCCCTGGAAGAGCCCGCGTTCGACCCCCCGTGGGATCCACCTCTAAAGTGCTGTTTCCGCACTATAAAGGTGGTACAGGGCTACACAAGTATAAGTTGGCTAGAAGTGGTGATCGAGCATGGTATCTAGGCCTTATAGGGTAGCAGATTTATGCTCAGAACGTGACGACTTTTCAGAGGTCAGAGCAGAGGTCAGTTGGACAAAGGGGAAGGTTAATCCATGTTCAAGAAGATCAGTAATTAATCAAGTGTTTACCGATATAGGTTGATTTAATTTATTACGTCATCATGATCCTCTTTGATAGACATTGTTGATAGTCATCTGAAACAATATATGAAAATCATGTATTATTGCCAAAACATTTGTAAATGTTTCAATTTGATCGATTGCTGATCAAATATTTCAGAATGGTACTTAAAATAAGATGTGATATCAGATATTTTCTATTATATTATAATATTATAGCTAATTAATAATTATGATCATGATTATTGTTTGCTTAACGACCCCACCAACAGCTAGGTTATACGGGGGTACGAATGAGCTGATGATAATGAATGTATGAAGTGATGATAAGTGAGAGGACATTTACAAAAACCCATGCCTTATGCGGGATTCGAACCCACGCCCAACGGTGACTTCAGTTTCTGAAGCGGTACCTCAGCTGACCGAGCTACCGAGGGTGGCAATTAATAATTATAATTCAGCTAGTTATGGCTCGTTAAATTTTAAATTTGTTAGAGGCCTATTTCAAATTATCGGATGTGCGGCCACTTAATTTTAGTTTCGAGATGATTATTGGGCATACATAATGAATGTCATATACTCAAGTTTTGGTTGTGAAATTACAGTGATGAAGTATATTGTTTTGTTGAGTAAAAAACACGGCACCTCCATCAAAACTAAGCGACGAATATGTGTGGCCGTCCGTCAGTCCAAAAGTATCTGTAGCACCCTGTCGAGTATGTACGAAATATTGACCTCATAACTTGATTTATATCAATTTATTTTCATTTTTTAGTTATACATGAGCACAAACATGATGTATTTTAATTTTTTGAGGAAATGCCATCCAGTTGATCACACACATCTTGAGAATAGCTGAGTATATTATACAATTTTATGTAACTATCAACGTGAAAGATTTGTCTATCTTATGATTTTCTTTCTGACTTTCCCTTCTCTCATCTCAGTCACCAAATCAACAGTTCTTTTGACATATTGATATAATGATCGGAGTTAGTTGGCATAAACAAAATTGATTTTTTCAAAAAATATTCCCATTTGAATATGATTAGTTTATGAATGATTCCTATAATAATGCATTACATAAAAAAGTGACTTGCAGATGAAGGATTTTTACCAAAATACGTATGCCACTATTTTGTAAATAGCAATTTATAATTTGCTTTTCAATCGATCATTTGAACTGGAATATTCTGTTTAATATATAATTAGAGTGATTCACTCAGAGCTAGTTCAACGACTTTTAGTCAAGTATTACTCCTCTGACTATCAGTTAAGATACAGAAATAAAATGTGTAACCAAGGGTTATAACAAGTTAATCCGCCAACCCACTTAACTATCAATTGGTGAAACCGAATTATTGTTGTAAAACAATTCTATCATAATACAAATTTGTATTGTAAATATATTTTTGTATTTTTAACACACATTCATTATATACAAAAATATTATTCTCATATAATATATAATATATCTTATATATTTTCATTTTTAAACATTCATTAAAATGCCCTAGGTTTCATGTATCAGGTGTTTTTGTGTCCATCTGGCAGTGACATTCGTACTCCAATATTATGATAAGATTATCAGAATCACTGAGGATACAGACATGCAGTGGATGATTCCGTTATGACGTAATGCTGTTAGCCGAGTTATATCTGTCGGTCTGCATCATGATGCTGTATAGCGTCGCGGTGCTTATTGATCCGTCGCGACGCCATCCCTTGTCACATGACGTCATCTATTACGTCACACCCGTCGACGTCACCGTCCGTGTCTTGACGGTGTATGCTTGTCTTTACGCCGTTCGACAACACAGGTTATGGGCAAAATCACGACAACGTTTTGATTGAGCTTTTCTAAGAAATATACAATTATTGGTATTGTTGGTTGCGGTGCCATTATCCGAGTCGTTTAAATATCACCAAGATACGTGTATGGGAAGAATTTTCATTTTATTGAAGGTTTTGAAGCTTGATTTTTTTTACAAAATCGGAACTTGATACAAAATCATTGTTTCCCAATTAAGGCAATGGATGAAAAGATGGGATCGTTTGGACGGGGCACCACAAGGGCGATCTCATCACCTCAAAGAATAATTAAAAATAAGATAACTTATTCAACAAACAATAAATCTCAAGGTAATAATGCCAGGGTTGGAAAACAATTCAAACATTCACAGTAGGGTCGAGAAAATCTTGAATATTCTTATCATCTTGATATTTTTTTTCTTGAAATCTTCTTTCTCTCTTTTTCTCTGTACTTGTGCTCATTACAGAATTTATCTTTTTTTTTCTTCTTTTTTACTTTTTTTGTTTTTGCATTTGATTGATTTTATTTCGCTGGAAATGTAAATTGGACATACTCCAAATCATAACGCAAAGACGATGGCGTATAGGCATATTCAAAATTCAAATATTATTATTGAAATAATTCTTGTGCTCAAATTCAGCAATAATTGACGGTGAATTACTCAATATCAGGATCTGGATATCGCTCGGAATAAAACGGAATTAAAATAACGATTCACTTAAGATAAAGATGATACATAATTCCAAGAGTGGAATATTTTGATCACATATTTATTCAACAACATTGCTATTATATAACCCGTGATACAATCCACAAATATTTTGAAATGAAAATCACTATAGTTTTAAAATGATCCAATAATTATCGTAGGACCCTTAATTTCATTATAAGTTCCATCAATCATAATATATTCATTTTAATGCCAATAGTTGGTCAACAATATATTTTTAAAAATATTTTCAATAGTATGACGGATGGTGAAACAAATTATAATGAGCATAAGAATGAATTCTCATTGAATTATTTCATAAGACAATAAATAACAATACTTAGCAACATGAAAATGTTTTTAGGTCAACTTTTTCATCAATATGCTTTTCCATTAGATTTGTTTATAAATTTGAGGTCGTTCATTTTGCGAACAAATTAAATGTATTTTAATTTCATACCACACGTCAGATGAGTTTGATGGCATGTCGTGTCTGTGGATCAAAATTCAGTTTATTCCAAAACGACACGAGTCCATTCTTGGAACATCTAAAAAGTGCTCATCCAAACGAATCCGTCGTAGGATTTGGGAGCAGCGATGGGTCAGATGATGAGGAGGAGAAAAAGAAAGCGGCGCTCGAGCAGAAGAAACAAGAAGGAGAGGAAAAGAAAAAGAAAAAATTAGAAGATAAGAAAAAGAAACAGGATAGTAGGAAATCAAGCAAAGAGTTCGACACTAACAATAAGAAGATTCTAGGCAAAGGATGTCAATGCTCAAAGGTAGCAGAGTTGGAAAAGAAACTGGCACGGCTTTCTGCAAGTGGTGTAGGTGATTACCCGTGTGCAAAAAATAAAAAACAAAGTTTTGCAGAGCCAATTAGCGATGCACAGATGGGAGATGCAGAAAAAACTGAAAAACCAAATGAAGGAGACCAACCTGGAAAAAATGGTAGGAAAAAATCGTCAATGGCCGATACTCCAGGTGACGGTGATGATAAACAAAGAAAGAGCAGTGTTGCCAATTCTGAAAGAAAGAATAGTAAAAAAGACTCAATAAAACCAGGAGAATCAGACGCTACTAAGAGAAAAATCAGTGTTGCCGACAGTAATAGAAAGGGCAGTAAAAAAGATTCTATTATACCCGAAACATCAGACTCCACTAAAAAGAAAAGCAGTATTTCAGATGGTAATAGGAAGGGTAGTAAAAAAGATTCCATACAAATTGAAGAATCAGAAGCTACTGGAAGAAAAAGCAGTGCTACCGATGGTAAAAGAAAGGGCAGTAAAAAAGATTCTATCATACCTGAAGAATCAGACGCTGCTGGAAGGAAAAATAGTGATGCGGATGGTAAAGGAAAGGGCAGTAAGAAAGATTCCATAGTGACAGAAGGATCAGACGCTACCAAGAGAAAAAGCAGTATTGCCGACAGTAATAGAAAGGGCAGTAAAAAAGATTCTATTATACCGGAAAAATCAGACTCCACCGAAAAGAAAATCAGTGTTTCCGATGGTAGTGGAAAGTGCAATAATAAAGACTGCTTTATTCCTGAAGAGTCGGACGCTACTAAAAATAAAAGCTGCGTTTCCGATGGTAATGGAAAGTGCAGTAAAAAAGAATGCATTAAACTTGAAGAGTCAGATGCTACTAGAAGAAAAAGCAGTGTTTCTGACGATAAAAGAAAAGGCAGTAAAAAAGACTCGATAAACCCTGAAAAATCAGAAGATACGACGAGAAAAAGCAGTCTTTCCGACGATAACAGAGAGAACAAATCTGAAGAAACAGATGGTACATCAGACAATGATAAAAAGAAGAAATCAAGTGATTCTCAGAAAAAAAAATCATCGGCAAAAGAAAAAAAGAAGGGCAATAAAAAAAAATCCACTGATGACGATTGGAAGAAGAATTTTTCCGAAAGCACTACAAATTTAATAACACCCAGATCGGAGACAACAAATGAGGATGACAATGGCAAGATAAGTTCGGTAGCACCGACAAACGACACAAATGTAATTGTAGGTTATGTACAAACTAGTTTTGGTGGTCGAGGCGATAAACCGAGCAATCCAATCTTCCGTAAAGGTTATTTCAAGGAAAGTGACTATTTCTGTGGAAAAAATAACCCTAACCAGTTAGTGACTTCAAATATCAACTGTGACAAGTATATAAGAGGTACAGACTATTCAAAATACAAAGAACTGGACGTAAGCAAAGTCATCAATGTTAAACATAAAAGGAAATTGAAATCTCTTGAATCAGGCGATACGTCGTCCGAATCTCAAACCACTGTTGATACCAGCGAGAAAACAGATAGCTCTACGAGTGATGAAAGAGGAGGCGCGAAAAGAAAGAAACGCGAAATGTTGAGGAAGTGTTGGAGTAGTGGGTCTGGTTCGGATACGAAGAAAGATAAGTGTAACAAGGCAAATTTGAGAATGAAGTTTACAAAAGATTCCAAGGATAAGTATGGTAGATGGGACGAAGAAGATGATGGCGTATCAAAACGCAGAAACAGGTATTCGATATTCATTAAAGTTCCTTTCTGATTGTCTATGACATTTAATTGGAAGCAAGTAACGTACTGTTGTATGTATTCATTTCGGAGATAGATTCAGAACTGTTTGTGTATTGTACATCCTGATCCTGATATTATCAATGATTGATTATCAATGAATGATATATCAACAACTTTTGATTCTGTTTCGAAAAATGATTAGTGCCGGGAATAATCAGATAGACATCAGATGAATGAATTTTACATTTTGGAAGGTATCTGAGTTTGTTCTTATGACTTTTATTGTATAATTACCAAGCCCAAACGGAATATCTCATGTCAGAATTTACCACTATCAATTAATTGGGATCTTTCCGTTTGGTCAGATAATTAAGGTTACTATATTTTGGAATCTGAAGCCAGATGAGCGCGAGTTCAATTCCCATTTCGGGCATGGCTTATTTAAGAGTCCTTTCAACTATCAAAATAAATAAATTCAAATTCAAAATTCATTTTATTCTGTTCCAAGAATTACATTGTACATGGATTGGTATACAAAACAAAAACGAAACAAAAATAATATAGAACAGAAGCCCGCTTAAGAATCTAATATTCTTGTGTGCGGGCTGACAGTAAGTTATAATACAATAATAGATTTTTAGTAGCTGAAAATTTAGGAAACAAAGACATGAAATGAACAAATAGGTGTTAATTATATAATTGTAGTAAATGATTATGGAATTATGAACCAAGGACATTAATAAATAGATGTTAGTATATTAACATAGAAAAAAAAAAAATTGCGAATAGTGTAGGTATCACCCCTAAATAAATTAAACATTTGAAATATCTCTCTCTAGTTAAAATAACAGAAAAACAAGTTACGTAGAGGTTTTTATTGAGTGATTAATTGATTATTGACATAAATGAAAGAAACTGAACGACTTTAATTACGATGAATCTAATAATATAAGGATAAGGGCTATATGAAAAATGCGTAAACAACTGAAAATTAATTCCTGTATACTAGTTTAGAACAAAACTGCCTGCCAGATAATTTCAGCCAATCGTGTAAGTGTTTTTAGTAGATATAAATACTTGTAATATTTCGTATACTAACTAAGTCAGTATCACTTACTAAGTCTCATTACCGCTCAATGTCTGTGTCTTTTTTTTTTTGGGGGGGGGGGTGCACTACACAGGTCACAGGGTTTGCCTGATAAACATGAAATCAATGTCGTATCCCTATAGAAACCAGCCGTCGGTGAGATTTTTAAGATACCATAAGAATATAATTAATTGCAGTTAGTCACTAGTCCATTTTAAGGTTCCTATCCAGTCATTGTCGGTCATTTACATCATCGTTGAGAAGAATGGGACCCAACTTGAAAAAACTCCATGAGAGCCAACAGCCAAGAAGAAGAATTATTTGAAAAAAGCTTGAAAATAATGACTATTGAAACACACAATTATTACAAAATCTACAAAATTTGCAAAATCTAGATTTGAGTGAAGCTTGAGCTTAAGTGGGGGAAAGCTGAATTTCTTTGAGGTCCGGTTCTTCTAACTGATTGTTAGTAAATCAGGCGATAGTCAGTGGATTAACTTGTCATCACCGTTGGTTATGCATTTTATTTTCGTACCTTAACTTATAGTTAGCGGACTGATACCTAACTAAGAATTCTTAAAATTTTCGATTATTTTACAGGCGTAAAGCCGAGCGTAAAGACACCAGACGTAGCAAAACCGCCGAACCTCACATTTTAGCGAAAAGGGTACAGACCATCGAGAAACTTCGAACCATCGACGAATTTAACCAACATCAAAATAACAAAACTAAGACAAGTAACACAAAATTATATCGAACTACCGTTGAAACCTGGTGGCATGGTTACGAGAAAATCAGCTGTCCGAAATGTGGTACTAAAGAGACGCCAGTCGTCAGAAGAAGCGAGAATAAACTGACGCGGTCCATCTTTGGCGCATGCTGCATGTTGAGTTGTTGGCCACTGGTCTTCTTACCATTCCAAATGTGTAGTAGTGGATCCGAACAGAATCTCTACTGCATGAAATGTGACGAGTATTTAGGTACGCTGAAGAAAGATGGCGTCACTTATTATCGCAAAACATCTCCCAAAGTGTCGGAGAGTTCTATGACGTCATAACCGAGACGTCATCACCGAGGCGTTGTAACGGATCCTTGACATGCTCACCTCATCTGATTAAATTATTTCATTTGTCATTTTTCAGAATAAAATATAAACGTTTTTTTTGTGTATACGCTTTTTTCAAGTGATGTCACACATTGTTGCGACGAGTGAACAACAATTGCCACTGAATTGGGGCAAAAAAAAAAATCCATAAAAATTCATAAAAATCGTAAAAATCGTAAAAATTCATAAAAATTCGTAAAAATTCATTATTAGTTTGTTCAACTTTTCTAGTTGCTTCAATAATCGAAGAACTTCCAGGAAAAATGGTGAGTGTGACATTTCTGGAATTCTTCAGGAAACAATAATATATTTTTTTGGAATGTATTCTCAGGCTTTGTTCCATAGACCAGAAATGTAATTTTTTTTCAGGAGGGATAGGTTCATTATTTTGAATCTAGATTGCGCCAGATTTTACGGATGTAATGATATTCATCCTTTTAAACCAAGAAAGCGCATTTTGAAAAAATTGTCATATCCACACTTCTTTCGGGGAGCTCTCCATCTAACAAAAATGACACATCCACATAAAATGTTTAGCATGATATTAGTTTACACACTTAAGCCCATTTTTCTCTTCTTTGATTCTATATCAATGGAAATTTGTAATGAAATTGGGAGGTATTAAAAATATCGTCTCAGACTTGTTTCGAGTGAGGATAAACATTGTTGTAATAAGACAGCAATGTTATCTCAATTGAATGTTTCAATAATGACTTTAGTATTCGTATGTTTGGCCCAATGTTTCTTGTTGACGCTTCAACAGCGGTAAACTATCAGGCATGCTATCTCTCTATAAGACAGATTAGTTGTCGTTATGAAATTAATAACAGAATAATTGTATCGTTATAATTGGTATATAAGAAGGAGAGAGTTGAATTAAAAAAAAAAAAATTTTAATCAATTTTAATTTGTATCTGTTGAAGATATTTCTCTATGCGCTCTTGTTTCTGAGTTAAAATCGCACAGTTTTAAAGAAACGTTCAATTATGACGTAAATACAAAGCAAAGGCCTATTATTCAGAACATGATTCTGTTTTAAAAACTGATATAATGAGACACTATTATAATATTATTTCTCAAAAATAGTTTTAAATGTGGAGTTTTAATTTTCTTTCGACAACAACAGTGGATATACTTGTTTATATGGGTAAATTTAAATCGAGAAACCATTTTAAATGAAAATTTATCATTTGAAATAATCAGTGGTAGTTGAATGACATAGAAAATTTCCAGTAAAATTCAATCCGATTGTTAGATAGTACACGTGTGTTCAGAAATTAATCTGTTTGCCCTATTAAATCAGGTTGTCATAGTTGAATGATTCCAGCAACAACTTGGTCACGTGTGAAAATATTATAATACTCAATTTTCTCAAAATGGTGCTCTTCTTTCTGAACGTGTTCCCTTCATGAACACCGACTGTGGGTCTAACAACCCCTGAATCCTCTCTGACGTCATTTCATCCCCCACCACCCAGCTAGGTCCAGGGGGGCGGGAAGTGGGGCGAGTGAAGGGGGGGGGGGATAACCGCATGGATCGACAAAACCAACAAATACAGTCAGGAGCATATCATAGGAGCTAAAAATAGCATGTTTCCGAGAAGATGGATAAAAAAAAACACGCAATCCTTTTGAAAATATGGCACACAGAATGTTTTTAAAAAGTTGTTCATAGCTTACGTGTGATTGATTGATCTTGCTTGTTTGGATTCGTGATGAACGTGAATAAAAATCGAGTTGGTTCCTTTATTAGAGTGCCTATACATTCTATTTTAAGTTTTTTTTCTACAATAAGCAGCTTACACGCAATAACATATATGAAATGAAATATATGACAATTATATATAAATTACTAATCCTAATATGGCTGATGATCTTTTTCTAAATGTTTAATAAGAGTGAATTGATGATTTGATTAAAATCGGAATAATAAAAATGAGAAATATACCAAAAAAATATTGAGAAAAATAATAAAGTAAAAAATGAAATCTAATAAAAATGAATAGGGCCTAAGTGACGGGTTTTTAATGTGAGTATATATTGATATATAAATATTAGTATATTCTCATCCATAGTCTTAGGAACAATGATTTTGTATCAAGTTTCGATGTAATGAAAAAAATAAAAATAATATAAAATAATTTATAGGCCTACAGAGATTTCAAAAAATGCAAAATTAAACTCTTTTGTAACAAAGTAATGGAATATTCATAGGATATTACGAGAGTTGATAATTCAAGCTCCTGGTTTTGATGACATGCCAACATGTAAACAAATATTGAAGTACGATATTATTTTAATATTCCAGTATATATGAGAAAGGTTAACATTCTGTTATTAAACTGCATGTCGTTATAGTAAACGAACGGAGTTTGTATTTTATTTGTTATATTTTGATATGAAGGGTTTATGATCTGAACTATAAAAGATTTTAGATCGCTATCAATGTAGAACGCCCAAATGGGTAGTATAGTCGATTGCCAAAACTATAACCAACGTTGCAAACAATGGTATATATCACGTTTTTTTTTATTAGTTCTTTATTGGTAGTCAGTAAATCGTAGAGGTATATGCGCAGAGCCATCGCGCCGATCAGCGGTAACAAGAGATTCTGTATCCTGCTTATTCCTCCCTTCTCCCACTCCCACCACCCCCTCATCGTAAACGCGTAATACGCAAGGTTCGGGGTGACATTACGTGTCAAGGACAAGTTAGGGGATGGGAGAGAGAGGCCAGGTATTTGGGAGCTCGAAAAGATGATTTGTTACGATCAAAACGGAGAGTTATTTTAATAATGTTGGGATCGCTCGAGTCTTACAGAGAAACTCTAATTTATTTTTTTATTTGTGAAGAATTAGAATTTAATTTTTTGCTTCAAAAATTTACATGACATTTTTATGAAAGGACAAATAATTTATATTCCAAACTATTCGTTAGGAATTATATTCTATTACCTCCATTACTCCGCTACTTTCAACTTGCACTCAGTATTGTATCAGTATCATTATTGTATTATTTTCAAATTTTGTGCAATCTATTTTGCCTCATTTTATAATCATGGGCCAATTCTCTCTCAAAAAGAGGGCACATGTTTTCATGAAAATACGCAATCACATATTAGGAAGCGCAGAATATATATATATATATATATATATATATATATATATATATATATATATATATATATATATATATAGATATATATAGATATATAGGCCTATATATATATATATATATATATATATATATATATATATATATATATATATATATATATATATATATATATATATATATATATATATATATATATATATATATATATATAAATAACTGTGGAACATGAATCTGTTTAAATATGACTTGTGGAACATGACTTGTTGATCAAGAACTTGTTGACCATGGTGACAATTAGTTCTCAACTTCCAGTATCAACCAAACTAAGATTTTTGATTATGTTACATACCAGAATGTGAAAATTTGAGACACGTGACTGTCACATCGATGAACAAAAATAGTGCTTTCCATCAAATAAAAGTAATATTTATATATCAGGCGCTGCCACTGCCAGGTTTCAGACAATATCTTCTGCCAATATATATTGATGAACATAAATGATTGAAGAAATATATAAGTCCACATATCTCAACACACAACTCAATGGCCATAACTGCTATCTTTGTTCGATAGAATTTAATAAATAACTCTGATATTTATCCATGATCTATTTCCTCTGGAAATGTCAATATTATATATTCATTCTTCACAGATGCCAAACATCAGTATAATAATATGTATATGTATATAAATGTATGAATACTATTTGAATATTATTTATTTGAAATAAATATATAAATTCAGCTGAGTATGACGAATGATTCTAAATGAATTTTGTATCAAATATACTAATTTTCTTTCTTATTCATCTTTTACGAATTCTAATTGAATGAATAACCAATATTCATAATAGGATATACGTATAGATAATGTGTTCTGTGGTAGACATACATACATATTGACTAAAATTCATGAACTAAAATGAACTGTCAATCAATTTATTTTATTTCATTCATTTATTTTTATCCAATTAGGAATTACAATATCTCACATAATACAAAGTAAAAGTAAAGTTAAAATCTAATTTGTATTCCAATTCTATTCCATTTATTCATATTCCATAACTAATTCCAATTCATAAATCTAATTGCCGAATGATGAAGAGAACTGGAAATACTAAGTCTGCCAAACTGTGATTAGCTGTCATCTTGACTTCGCGAAATATATTGACAGTAAAAATTGAAGTCAATATAATCTTTGACCAACCCGAATCAACAGCCAAGCCGGAAGAAGTAATTATGACAGTTGTCACAACTGATTACTACCAGCAGAAAGACGTGCGCAATATCGTCTACTTTCATTACGAATTTCTCAAAGAAAATGAACAATAAGAGCGGGCCAAAATGAGTTGGACCATCCCCATGAGATTGTTTATTCATTTATTTATTCATTCATTTGTCTGTTTTTTTTTATTAAAACAAAATTTTATTCTCTCCAATAGTAGTACAACACGTAATCATAATAGTTAATGTTACATAAAAGAATAATAATAAACAGGTAAATGAGAGAAGAATTTGAATAAATAGAGAGAAGCCCGCATAAAGAGTAACAAGCTATTGTGTGCGGGCTATCTCTGAAAACAAGCTTTTGACGGTTCGTAAACACAAATAATCAAAATAAAAATTGGCTCTCTTATACAAAAATTACCTTGTGTTGCCAATTTTTCTGAAAATTTCAATTTGAATAGTAAAAGGATATGAGGATATACAATTATATAGGCACATACATACACATATACACAAAATGTACATCACAAAAAATAAAAATATACATTTTCACCAGGATATTAGATTCTTCTGAATACACTAAAAGAGAGAAATGCACAAAACATTTATTCATTTGTTCTTTTTGACAATAGATTCACAACATGGATATGTCACATCAAAGTTATCATACAAATACACTTGCAAGAATTTTATCAATCTGTTACAGAAGGAATTCTCGAATATTTTTGAAAATACCGAAAGTAAGGCTATGGGTCTCTAGTTTGACATATCTGTGCTATCACCACTCTTATGTAGTGGTTTTATTTTCGTCATTTTTATAGCATCAGGAACACAGCCCTCAACAAAAGATAAGTTTATTATGAATATGAGAGGGTCAGCTATAAATGTGGCAATATGCTTAATTAAATTGCATGGAATACCATCCAGTCCCGCAGATTTTTTTTAGATATTTTATCTGTTATATCGAAGAATTCTTTTTCACCCAGTGGATGGAGGAACATTGTTTTATTCAATTGTTCAAATATTCAATTGTATTATCAAATGAAATGTTACAATGGATTGTTACAATACAATACAATATATTGGATTATTTTATGAATCCATTTTGAAAATTTCATTTTTAGTCGGCGGGTTACAAAAGGTCACGAAAAATGGCATGGCGGGGCACAGGTTGTGCATCACTGGGCCAATCACTACTCATCATTTCTTCATTGTCAATTCATCCTAACGAATATGTATAATTCACCCCCATACTGTTGTAACGTGGATTTTGCATGACAATAAATATTTTATCTTTCATCCAAATCATTTCACCAACGACTTTTGCGCGAACATTCAAAGTAGTAAATTGCACATGGTGACGTATTTACAGTAAAAACACGAGAGTTATAAAAAGAGTACGCAATATAGAAATAATATTTTTGTACAGTAGCGCTGCGTACATATTAGATGTTGAACTTATCCGGAAACACTGGTGGTCTAAATCGCACAGCAGTTGGACCATACGCTATAAAGGTATATCCTAGCTTTTGATTCTATTCAGAAATATATTCAGAAAGAAGCGAGAGAAAAAAAAGCGATAGAAAAAGAGACGGAAAATGGGCGTTTGGTTATCGCAAAATTACTGCCGTTTTCCTTTCACTTTCACGCGTGAATTCCTCATATCCAATCAGAAATATAATAACAAGCTCCATCACGCAAACCGTACAATACTATTGATTGCTGGTAGTAATTTCCATTCACAGTCACTCAATGCGTCTATATTTAGTGCATGCCTGAAAGGACCGGGGGGTGGGTGAAATGCGGGGGGGGGGGGGGCAGCGACCCTGAACTCAAGGTACAGCCCCGCCGAGATTAGGAAACAAACAACCGAATCACAACATTCTAGATGTGTGCGGGGTTTTGGTGGTATGAGGAGGGGGGAGGGGGGTGAATTTGAGCAAATCAAAATCTTTGACTAGCGTGATGGTATTTCAAACATGTTTCTTTTGTTGTTCTCTTGCCGCTTTGTTTTTCATGCATTTTTAAAGATCGTATCGTTTTATTGGTGAGTGATTATATATTTCGGAGAGCAACCTTGTGGGAGAAAATGAGAAACGATCATTATTTGAATATTACTACAATTACGTTTGGATGATTATTTGATTTAGCCTTGGAATGGAATGTACACGTGGGAAATTAGGACTTTGCACGCGGAAATGACGAGGTTGGTCCTCGTACCTAAAAATATCGCTTCGTTACGACAATCACCAATATCAACTGAAAATTGAGAAAATGTTCTCTAAGGAAAACTGAATGAAACAGACTAAATCAACCTATACTTACGGATGAGTATAAAAAATGTCCACTCCACAGACTATATAGAGTTATATATATATAGTACTCAGTTTGATCTGTTCTTGATACAATATCCATCCCTTAATTTTCTTATAATATCTCTCAAATATAGTTTTTTTTTTAATTCAACATGTTTTTATAGTTATTGAGTTGTATATTTCTGATATTTTCTATAATTTTAATATTCTTATATGTTATTTCATTTAATTTCACATTTTTTTATAGTTATTGTGTTGTATATTTCTGATATTTTCTCCAATTCTAATATGTAATTTCATTGTTATTCTGTGTCCCATAGCAACCTTTAATAAGGCAAAGGCAGAGTCTTTATTAATTAATAAAGATATATATATATATATATATATATATATATATATATACATATTTCCCCCAAATAACCTATAGTTGTTGGTGTGCTCGTTGGCAAACAGAAATCAACTCATTATTCATTCCAAACACAGCCTCACAAATGAAAATATCACTTTTGCCAAAATTTTCACGAAAACACAGATTTCAAGTTTTATGTTTGAACGGTTTCACATTCAGAAGCATGATTTAAAAAAATCATATTACTTCATTCTCCGCGGTCTTTTGACCAAATTTCAATATCTGACCTCTTTGTGATACTTCAAACATCCCCATATACATAATTCTACTCCGCAGAATTCTCGCTTATAGTGTATCTGAAACCTGGCACCTCCACCAAAAATAAAAATTCTTTTTCTCCATTCCTCTTTTCCACCATTCTCTCCTTACCTTCTTACTGCTATTCTCAAATGTGATGCGTTCATCTCATGTCATCACCATTTTATGAACTAGTGATTTTCATTAATTTATTATATTTCTGATTCATTTATTTATTTCTCACATCAAGAAATGAAATATTTGACCATTAAACTATATTGAAACTATTTCCACCGTATCCGTGAAATTAGTTGAGCTATAGCTAGGTCTACATTGATGGTCTCATAACGATTCAATATATACAATAATTTAATATATTCCATACATTAATAATGTTCTTTACAATTATATTAGCAAAAATATCAATATTTCAATCACAAGTGATTCTCTTAAGTCGTTAGCAGAACACAAAACTGCACACTTGCACTTTCATGCACACACATTGCATCATCGAGAAGTAAATATTTACTATCGTATGCACAAAGGCGAGTGACACGGCCACCTCGAGACGCTCTACATAAAAGTAAGTATTTCTAGTGAAAAACAGTCACTCGCACAAAGTATCCTAGGGGCAGTGTATCGATCAGTAGTTTAGGCGCGCGCCACCTCGAAGTGTATGTGTATATGTCTGCCGAGCACCGCGTTTTACTTGCATCCATCTGTGGTACTCTGTTCGACGCCAGTTGATCTCGTGTCGTCAGACAAGGAGGTCGTCGACGAGACAGTGTTTGACGAGTGCGTGGTGTTGGTTAATTATTGGAGACGTGTAGGAGATTCTTATCTCGGGCTGGAGATATGATGGGAGCGTTCTAAGATACCGTGGTCGAGTACCTTTGAAGGTGGGAGATAATTTTCATTCATCATTTTGAGGATTAAGAAAATATATATTTGAGATGTGTTTTGTATTTAAATGAGTATTGATCTGATTTTCACTCTAAGATTCGTAAATTCTGATTATACATTTTGAAAACATTTTTTTAAAATAAAATTTTAAAGAATTATTTCGAATAAAATGTAATCTGAATTAATACTGCTGGATCTTTGCTCAGGAATACACCATAATATTTATTATTTTTTCCAGTGAAATCATAAATCATAATTAAAATGACGTAATAGCTAGACATCAAGGCGTACTATTGAAATCAAAACACATACATGAATTTATTTTACGATTATTTTGTGTTATAAACTGTTCCATATGAGTATAATGATGACATGTAATATTTTTATGTTCATTAATGATGTATCATTATGAAAATAATAACGATATCATGAATAATATTACATATATTTGATTCCATACTTTATACATGCTATATCACCACATATTAACCGGATCTATAACTGTATTAATAATTATTATTGATAGGCTTTTTGACAAATTACATTCATTGGACATAAAAAACATATTAAATTTGAATCACTGATTCACATTGGTAGTAATTGATATTTGGTCGAAAAGCATAAGAAATTTCTATATTACATTACTTGAAATCATTATCATTATTATAAAAAGAGCATTGAACAAATTACTATTATTCCAATTATGCACCCATAAACGTATGAAATCATAACGATTTTATATGCATTATTTCATAAAACAAAACAAAAATAGGTACAGAACATGGTTTTTGAATCAAATAACCAGTTAAGAACAATGCATGTACACGTGCAGTCACATAAAATCGTTTTTGAGAAGTTCAAATTTAAATTTAAATATAGCATACAGATATTTCAACTCCAATGTGTTGAGGGATAAGTTTATTCAAACACTGCCGCCAAAACGGTTGCCACACGGACACAGTATAACAAAATGTTTGAACACAATGCATTATTTTTTATAATGTGAAAAATATATAATGGAGACATTATTTTAAAAAACTTCAAAATTGAGTACTAAGAGTTATATAAGAAAACTGTACGCGTGGAGTGCTTATGAAGGCCAACTCTGTTAGTTACTGTGCGTTTGTCAGTAAATTTCTTCAGGATGCAATTTTATATTGTTTGATAGACTGTATTCCATGTGATGTCCAGTACAACTTTTTATTGAGATTTAAATAGAAACTTTCATTTAATTTTAATCTCAATTCATGGTTTTACACTAAAATATAGAACTTTATTCGAATCAAGACTGAAACGACAAATGAATTGGGAAAATATTTTCAAGAGATATTCATTTCATGTCTTTTTCAAGCTCTAATTGATGTGAATGATCCTAATTATTGATTCAAGTTCATATTTTATTCATATTTTTCTGAAATGAGGTTTGATATAATGAATGTAAATATTGAAATGAAGAAAAATACAAAATTTCGGGTGAGAAATGAATAACAAATCTTCTCAGTCGTTCAAACATTTTCAGTAACGAATTTAATATATGAATATGATATACATATATATATATATATATATATATATATATATATATAGATATATATATATATATATATATATATATATATATATATATATATATATATATATATTTAATATGATATATATAATATATATCACATATAACTTTTAATATGAATACTTCAATTTTTGTTCATAATAATGAAAATTATCATGATGATTCTATTGCAATAGCATAGACTGGAATGAGCTTTATCCTCTTCTTCATTCAACGACGTACTTCTATTTTGATTGTACTCATACTTTGTACTCATGTTCTATTGAGCAGACAATGCCTTCTTGTCAAGCTTTCGATCCATCAACTTCGATCTCAATAAAATATCGCTCGTCCAGGCATCAGTTGAAAACAATATTTTTAATTTGTTCTTGATAATAGCTGAACATTTTGATGTATAAAAACGATTTGTAGTTGGGCTTTACACTTTTTAAAGTTGTATCAGTTAATTACATCTCTTATATTTCTTTCATTTTCAATTATCTATTTTTTTTGACGCATTTCATTCAACTTGATGAGAGTTTTTAAATTAGTTCAGCGAGCAATGATGGTGGATCAGATATGACTTTTTTCTTATATAAATCCATATAAGTCTATATAAATCTTATATAAGTCTTCATTAAATTTTCACAATTATAGCATTCTCGATTAGGTGGGTCGAGCTGCTGATCCGCCATCATTTCCAAAAAAAGTGTAAACAATTTATTTCAGTTGTAAGAAGCATTTTTTTCAATTTATTATTCGGAAAGGTTATCGAATTTTTAGTTACTCCATGCATGAAATAGTCGTGAGTCTAGTCAAGTTGGTCACATACAGATGAATTAGGTCCAGTCTTACGAATTGATAGTTAGTTGATTAAACATTAGTTAGAGGATTCACTTGTAATCGACGTTTGTTACATATGTTATTTTCGTGCCTTATTAATAGTTAGCCGATCAGTTTTTACTATGATTTGGGAAATTGGCTTTTGGTACCTGAATTACCAACGTGGAAGTAGCTCCAACTCCAGTTGAAAGTTGTTATCACCATGGTTACCCGTGCTTATTGTTTTCACTAACTCTCAGATAAAGGCTAACTGGAACATTGCCAGAGTCAATCAATGGCTGTAATTTTCTTTTACCTCCAAATTATCACATCTTAAAAGATGATATATACCACTATTACCGATTTTCCGGTCTCAAAATATTTTCGCATTTCAATTCAATTCAATTAAATTCAATTCTTTATTTGCCAAGTAGATTTTTACATTCTAAAAATAGGGAATGAAAAAATATATACCACGTCAAAAATAAACATGAAAATTGTCTTCTTTATATATATTGGGTTTTAACGTCGCACTATACAGATTGCTATGATCTATTGGCGTCGGTGGATGATGAATGAGATGATGGGATGATGAGATGAAAGGTTATTAGGTGTTTTGGATAGTGGGAAGGAGTCGGTCGTGGCCTGTTGTTAAGGAACCATCCCAGTATCAACCTGAACGACAGAGGGAAACCACGAAAAACCCCTGTCAGGATGGTCGACATGGCGGTAATCGAACCCCGGTCTCCCGAATGACGGCTCAGTGTGTTACCACTCGGCCACGCGTCTCGGTAAAAAAAAAATCGTCACTCATGCTAGAATACCTTGTCTTATTTTTCAGGTTGGCAACGTTGTCAACATGCCTCGTGGTCTGGCTTCTTCGACGTTCATGAAACCATTCGTCGTGTTGGCACTACCGGGCATGTATTTGTTCTACAAGTACAGTCAGTATCGCCAACAACAGCAGGAGCAAAACAGGCGCAAAGTGACCGAAAGAGAACTGGCGCATCTCAACCACAAAATAGTGAGTACATGACTACTGAAATAACATTCCAGGGAGAGAGAGAGAGAGAGAGAGAGAGAAGTGTAAACTTCTGGTTTGGTCCTGGAACGAGATAATACTAGTTATATATACTAAACTTGTAATGAGGTAAATTAGAACTGTTATTGTTATGTGGGCAATTATTGTGAAATACGAGAGCAATACTATATATGAAGTTACCGTAATTAGTGCAAATAGAATTATCAAAAGTTCGTACGTGCATGATGAAGTTAACGGATAGTATAACATGGGGCTAATGACGAAGATATTATTCAACCCATAATATTGAATTCACCTTTTAAACAAGATCGAATGAAATAATATTCGTTTCGGACTCCTTTCTGGATAACTATATCCAGTATATTGAGCTAAATCCGAAGATTCGTTTCATGTAGTATACGTTCAGCATCCATTTATAATTTTCACATTATTATTCATGTTCTCTCCACGTATTTTAGTAATTTCGTTCCGCATAAACGCTCAGGGATTATCGACATATTTCCAGTTTCCACCTCAGAATTAGTAGTTTTATTATTTATCAGTTTGTATATTCAACTTTGTACCCACCAGAAGTGCCGTACGTGAGTAGATAATTGTAGAACTAGTATACCTAAGTGGAACAAAACAAATTGAGAAATTGGGTGTATTCAAACATAAAGTTTACTATATAATAATTTATGTATTCAACTCACCAGGTAAGAAATGAGCGCAAGATGAAATGAATTGAACGAAAGACATATTTCACTTTCAACTCATCATCAAAAGAATAAAGGCACACAAATTAATATTGGTTTTCCTGGATAGTCTTTTACCCTTTCTGAATGCTTACTCATGCATTCAAGAAAGAACAAAAAGTCAAATTAAAATAAAGTCGATCATAATTTCAACGTTCTACGCTTCCATTGTTTTCTGAACTTCACAAATATCCAACAGTTTTATCCATGCAAATGCCAAGTCGAAATATTAATAAAACTGCCATTATTCTTTTATTTTTGCTCTCTCTCATTTTGCTCCACCGTGGTGTAACAATTGAATGTTGTTTATATAGAGCTGGAGGTGGATTTCTTTTCCAAGCTCTAATTTCAACAATTTCCTCGGAAAGTAATCTAGTCTTTATTATTGTCAGCCTACGCGCATACCCACGATTACAGCGTTACTAATACAAGCTACCCACACATCCCCAATGTCAACATACGAGCTGACGGATCGAAACGACCGGTCGTCTAGTGTTTGTGAATAAAGCGAAACGTATAATCTATCGTCATAGTTGATCTGTTGGGGTGGTGACGGTCAGAAACTGGTTGGAAGTGCGTAGGTTCGAACCCCATGGGCTACCAAAGTTGTGCTTCACGTGTGGAATAGAGAAGAACGCTTGACGTGTAATCATAGAGTGAAAAAGTTTTAATCTATGGTGTAATCTTTGTTTAGAAAAAATGTAGCCTTTTTATGTTATTTAACTTGGTATAATACTATGTGAGAGATACTCGGATTTCATAGAACCAAGAATATCTTTATGTAGAGTAAAAGGTGCGCCCATCCCTAATGAAGTAACTCTGAAAATCATACTTTAACATCAAGTTTTAATTTGAATACCTTTTAATTAGTGTATAAAGTGATAATTATACTAATCATCATCACTCGTTATAAATTATTTATGGCGTAGTGATTAACTTTACATTTGCTGTTGAAGGTATAAGTGAACTTTGCCCAAGAGACTTAGTTCAAAAGTGGAATACATAAATATTTGTGAGCTTAGTTTACTCTTATAGCAATGTTGGTGCAGTCTAGACATATCACAAAAACTGTTCATACCTGTAATGTGTTCTGAACCATTCGGAAACTGAGAAACTTCAATCTGTGGCGAAGAAGTATATGGTAGAATATTTTCTTTCAATTAAAAATAGTATCTAGATAATTATTTATATTTGATGACGAGACCTCTCCTGAAAGATCTTCTCAATTCATTCTTCTCCTTGATTGAGAAAAAAAAATGATTGTATATCATGATATATTGAGATGATGAAAAAAAAATCTATATATATATGCAAGTCAGAAATCATTGATGAAAAGTCAGATATGTATTTTTTTAAATGAATAAGGAGCATATGCCTACATCACAAAACAATGAAGAAAACCGAATTTTAATTGTTTGACGGAAGGAAAAAGGGAGTAGCAGGTGAGGGACTTTTCGATTTCTTCTTTTTTCACAGAACAATTGCCATCTGAATATCATGTTTTACTATCATATCTATTTTGGAACAATGTCTTACGTGTCGACCATGTCTGTTTCGTACGCTAGCTCGCAAGGTTATTTTACGTCGAGCTCGTTTCTGTCTATATATCGTATCAGTCGCTTGACACGATAGAAACGTACGTTTGAGAGGTTTTTGGGTTTTGATAGGAACTTGATGGATGAGGAAAATGGGGAGGGGGAGGGGGAGGGGGGAGGGGAGGGGGGATTGGAAGAATGATGTTTGTAGTAGGCTTGAAAGGTGACTTGAAATCGCGCATGTTAAAATGGATACATCAAGTATTCAGATGATGTAACAATATATTGTCGTGATGGATTTTGGATAACCATGGAGCCCAGTTTATTTGAATTGGAAAAGAATAAGATATGTATGATACGTAATAATGAATTTTCTCTTGATTTACATCACTTTTAATTCTTGATAAGAAAATTTATTCAGGAATTTATTTGATATTACATTTTTAATTGACTTATTTTGTGTGGAATTTTAAATTACCTACGTATTTTCTGATGTTTTTCAACATGGGAATCACCCAACACTACTAACCACTCCTAGAATATAATTTATGCATTCAGGAGACCGGACTTTGATTCCAGCCAGAGACAGAGGATTTTTGTGATTCCTTTTGTCGTTCAGCTTGATACTGGGATGATTTCTTAACGACAGGCCACGACCGACTCCTTCCCAATATTCAAAAATAACCTCTCATCTCATCATTCCATCATTTCATTCATCATTCATCGATGCCAATAGATCTTATAGTCATCAGTACAATGCGTCGTTGAAACACAATATACATTTATAAAAGTAGTTCGAATTCTACCTGCATGTCTATTTACAATAATATTATATTGTATTTCCTACCGATAACAACATATTCTGATGCGTGACTCAATGCTATAGAAATAGAGTGACGTTGCTCGCTGTGACAGATTTGTGAATATTTAAAAATATCATGTTTTTATGCATATTTTGCAATTTCACGAGATGAATAATTGATGAATCCAACTATACATATACTTTTACTATATAATGCTGTAAAATATATCAGGATCAATTAATTTATGTGTGTATAAATTATGTGGGACGAAGATAAGATGGGATTATCATGAATTAAAATGTTGGAATGGCCTACTCGGCCAAGAACGTTTTTTGGTAAATAGCTGAAGCATTGTACTGGAGATGGAAATATAATTAAAGTACCTATCTGGTATTTGAATAATGCTTCGAGAATATTGTTATGCAGGAGGTTTCTTTCACATATTAGAATGATCAGCATCAAATAAGCGGCTCAGAAATAAGAAGTGAAAGAGCTTCAAATATTTCGGAAAGTAAACATTCAACAATATTTTATACATATTGTTTGTTTTCTGTAGTTTAATATGAGAAAATCAAATTTCATCATAGACTCAAGGCTCAACTTTAGATTTAATATATCATTTAAATACCAAATAGTAACTCAAATCGTATTTTTATTTTCAACATGATGCTTCAACTGTTTGATAAACAATAATTGCTACTCGCATCCACGAAACTGAAGTTGAAAGATAGAAAGCTAGAATGCTAGAATGCCAGAAAGCTAGAAAACTGGAATGTGTGAAACCTAATGGAATACTGCGAATCTTTTCTTTATTATCATGTGATAACAATTACCAACACTTGCATTTAATATTCTAATTTTCCAGTACTTTATCCAGGTTTAAAATATCAATAATTAATTTTCTATGAACAATCGACCATCAGACTGAAAGTAAACACTTGACTGATAATTTGACATGATTCATCAACCATTCAACGACGAACGAAAGATATGAAAAACCATTATCTTCATAACCCATTCTCAAGAGTTACTGTTTATAAATACTGAATATTTACTTCATTTAGATTTTTCTGTTCAGCATAATACACTTCATGTTTGCTAAAACAAACTCACGAACTGAGGAAGTGAACCTATAATACTACACCTTGAAATTTCAAGTACAAATAATTCAAATAATTTCAATACAATTTATGTACGCATACCTTTACTAAACTGTATCGATACCACTTCCTATTACTCATTGAAGCACCTAATTTTCCTCTATAGCTTTTGTTTGATATTCATTCATATTTGATAAAGTGTGTGGGATGACTGTATTCTACTGAATACTGACTAAGACTTTCAAACTTTATTCATACCATCAAATTCATAAGAAAATCAGTATATAATACCTGTAATATCCGAACTGAATACGGCAAACCAGAAGTGCCGACTTATTTATACACGCAATAATGATTCGTGCTAATCATTACCACCAACCTTTGTCACGCATCAATACCAACATACTCACAGTAAATACCAGGGTCATAATAATGTCAAATATATTAGGAAAGGGCAATAAAAGCCCATTCATGAGTCCAGTATGATAGGAACTATTAGTCGGCCGTATGAGGTAGGATACACACGCAGAATTGGTCATGAATGAAGAAATATCACAATGATGGTTCATGCATTTAATTGAATACGTAGAATATGACGACATATTCATGTTCAAGTGTGAATGGTCGAACCTATTCTGAAAGTCAAGGGGTGAGAATTGATAGAACGCAATTATATGGAGGTACATTTTGGGTGACTTTCCAATGCTTGAGTTGGTATTGCATAAGTCACCAATGTGATGTTGTTTGATAAGTTACTGCATTTCGATTAAATTAGTTTGCTATTCAATTAACTTACATATTCACTCTTGAGAGTTGTTAGACATCGGTGAGATACTTCAAATACTTACACAAACAATCAGAATACATTTCATTTCAACTTGGAAAATTAAAAAATGATCAATTATTGAATGAATATGTTATTACTAGGAAAAGGCGGGATGCGCGTTGTGAAATGAGCTTAGAAGTATGGAAATCTAGAATGAAAAATATTTCGTCAGCTCAATCCACATTTACGGACCTTGGATTACTTCAAACGTTCAAAAACCTTACCTGCAACTTGTTGATATTTATAGTGCTGCAACCTGTCGCATATACACTTTGCAAAACCATTTGCTCCCAATATTCAATAAAATGTACACCTTTACTGCGTTTTCTTTGTTATGTCTCATCCGATTATTGCAAAAATCTCTGAAAAGGTGTATAATAGTATTTTTAATATTCGGTAAAAATTTGAGAGCTTTTGAGGAACTCTTGTTTTCTAAGTATTTTTCCTCGGGTTATTCTTATGAGGATTTTTCAAATTCTACGATTTTTTTCCGGAAAGACCTTCTGACCGATTTTTCTGAAAATCAATCCCAACCTATTTTGATATGACAAAAATATGTAGAAAAAGTTTCGAGTTGATAGGTATTTTTTCTGACCTGTATGCCGCGTACAAAATTACAACAACAAAAAACATAAAAACGAAGCCCATTTTTTTTCTGTGTGTGAAATGGAATCTTCGCTACGCTAATCTAATAATTGGTCCGAGGAATTCATGAATTGTATTAGAAACATTCAAAACTTCAAATCACTGACAATTACTCCTTTCACAAATGGTGAAATCAAAATGTAAAATCGAATGTAAAATCAAAATTTAATATCAGAATAGTGATGATCAGTGATTAAATGAACTGGTTAAGCGAAGGTAGAATAAATAGACTCAACTAAAGTACACGATTCACCGGTATTACCAAGTCTAGTTAGCCTTTATTCAACAGTTCAAACTTGTTATCACCATGGTTACCTGTGGTATTTGTTTTCACCAACTCTCAGATAAATACTAACTGGACTTGGTAATACTGGGCCTCAGTTAATTATAGTTATTAATTGAAACAGATAATTTTGTTTATAAAGAGTGCCGTTTCTTGAATGAATATAACCAGTTATCTGCCTTTCCACCCCGAATCAGCTTCGGGTTTCAGAATTGTACTGTGCATAATATTTTGTCAAGTCGGAGTCTAATCTTCTGATGAGTCATCGGCACGGATTTAGTTGGGGATTTAGTTTGGGGGAGAGGGAGGGGGGTTGAAACGAGAGAGGTAGAAGAAGAAGGTCCATACCTGAGGGTTGCTATAGGAACTATACCCACGGGAATTTTGGGAATTTCAGCACAAATAGATTAATTACACTAGAGAATGCTATAAGGATTACATTGTCGCTCTTCATAACTCATTTTGTTGAGAAACCGTTCTGAAAATTCGAGTCATGCGATGGTTCTTAAGTCCCGCATGGCACATTTTTGTTCAAACTTCCTTTCACTTCCTATCACTTTGTAGTTAGATTATGACCAACTCATTCGTACTCCCATATAACCTCGTAGTTGGTGAGGTTGTTAAGCAACATCAAAAGAAATATTAATGATTAAATAATTTTTTTCATGATTGATTGTGGAAAATATATGGAAAGTGCTTCGAAATGTATCCTACTCTTGCCTGCTCATTCCATAAGTTTGATTCTAGAAAATCTAGTGATTTTACTTCACCATTATTTACGATCCAATATAATATCCTCTTTGAAGATTGAAGATTAAGGATTCAAGTCTTTTGTCATCTGAATGTCTACTTGACCGTGTATAGTAACCTTCTATAGAGCATTTTTTCACATGAATGTGGAATATTCAATATATTGAATCTGTAAGATGTGCACAGATAAACAATCTCTATTTTTCCCATACACTTTTATCACTATCAAATGAATCGAAATATTTGTCTTGCAAATATAACTTCATAGGCCCTATATATGCATTGTTCATCAACAGAAATTATCAAGAAATATTCTATTTTCATCTATAAATTATTTTCAAGTAAACTGAGAACATATAGAAAATAACATATAAGGCCATGAAAGATACCGCCATACACTGACGCTAATATAAACCCTAGTTTTCATTAAAGTGCGTTGTTGAATCGAATATATATATATATATATATATATATATATATATATATATATATACATATATAAATAAAACTGCTAGTCATGTAGAGTTTGTAGTATTTTTCAAATTTTTCCTGTATATTTGTTATCAGTCAAGGTTTTTTTCGAGGACATGCAATAATATTAATTTTTATTTCATCACGCCAAATGATTGTTTATCAACCATCAGTCAAACTGTTCAAATAGCAATGAAAATGTCGAAGCAATAAATGGAAATGATACATTCATTATAAATAATGACACATTGGCACTTTATAATGACGCACCAACATATCAGTGACTTCTATCTACCGTTCCAATCGTATACCAATCTGCAGTAATGGGCTTGACGCTTTTTATTATATTTAAATACAATGAATATATCTAATGTATGTTCTTTCAATTAATTACAACTTGGAACGATAATTTTCCGTCTGAAAGAAATCTACCCTGACAATATTTTTATGTATCCTCGGGACGCTTGTTGAAGTAGTATTTTCCAGAAATACATTATTAGAGTTATGACACTGAACATTTCAAGTTTATTATTTACAGTTAAATAGTTTTTATTTCTCACTTATACACACACACACACACACACACACACACACAATATGAACTTGAATAATTGCTATCATTATTATTTAAGAATAGATAATGCAATATTGTAAAAGGTATGAGAAGTAAACTCCTACTCAACTTCTACTCAAAGTTCTGAAATGTATACTTAATATATTCAAACTAAAACTTACATGTTCATCTAACTTCAAGTAGGACGGGATATTAATCCCTATGATCATCAAGAAAATATATACAATCAAATTGAAAATACATGCGGATTTTTGTCACTATTATATGGCCTTAAAATACAAAATATCCTATTTGGTCTAGTTTATCATCTTTTTGTATCAAATAAATTATTGAAAGTTGACTGGTCTGATATTTCTGATTATTATACATTCTCATACAACTATACTTACGAGAAACACAGATAATTTCAACAGCTTCAAGATGATGTAAGTTACTTATTCAAATCATGTTGAATTTTTAACTGTCAAGCTTGTACAGCTAAAAAATGTGTTTTTGTAGCTGTATACGCTTGACAGTTATGCAACACGACTTGAATAGTTATAACTTATATCATGTTGAAGCTTTTATAATTATCTGTGAATCTTGTATTAGAATGATACATGATAATTTGATAATTAGAATGTGATTTAATTTTGTAATCACTGAATCTCCTTATTATACATAATACTACATGATAATACATGATAATTTGATAATTATAATGTGATTTAATTTTGTAATCACTAAATCTCCTTACTATTTTATTCAATCCTATTTTGTTTTCACATTTTTTCTATTCAATCAGATCTTTTTTCATGTACTAATATGTCATATTTCCAATCTATTTCTCTATATTATTCTATGTATTTTTTATATCGATTGCTATCCTGTTTTATATTATAGTCAGGGACCGATAAAGGTTTTTTCTTCTATCTCATATCATTTCAGAACCTAATAACCCAACTCCAATATATAAACATCACAGTACTTTTAATCAACACTTCATAAACTCTATCCGTCAGAAATAGCTCACGCGAATTATTAAATCTGCACGTATAAAACAATCCAGTATTTTGCATGCAGTGTCTTAAGCTAGGGGAAGTAATCTCCGTAATATTGTTAGCCCTGTTGGTAATCGGGTATCATGATGCATTATTCCTGTACACGTTGAGGCTGCGAATAAAGTCGAGATCTCATCTCCTGATTGGATTAAACCTACGTTTATCCGATAATTGCGTTGGTTTCCAATTTACTCAGTGTTTTTGTAGGATTATCAACACATTGCGATTACATTTATATATTACATATCATATTTCTAAGATTGAGATATTGGTATAGTGTGGTTATTGTGATTGAAAAAGTTGTTGTCCTCGCCACCGTCTATGACATTCGTGAGAGTATAAAATAAATAAAAATAAATAAATATATTTATGTATTTATTTATTTATTATACATTGCTTTGCATATATTGGTGACAAAGATCCTTATACTAAATAATATTAAATATATTGTTCGTATAAAAAGACTGGCATCATTATTAATAGGAAAAGCTGATACTAAATGTTCTCTTGCTGTATCAAGCAATTTCAAATTTCATTTTTCAAATCCTAAAAAAACATCATTTGAATTTTTTCAGTCTCTTCCCGTCTGATTTAGGCTATAAATGAGAATTTCCCGACATCTTTCCTGAAACTTTGAATTTTGACTTTCTTACTATGACTGTTTCTGAATTTTTATTTAATTTATATTCATTGAATTTATGTTCATTGCACTCAAGATTTTTCATTCATCTGAAAGCTAATTTTTTTCCACGTGACTTTTCATCATGGTGATTATTATTTGTATTGAAAAGAGATGCATCAATGCGAATGAACATGTGCATGAGCATTGAAATTAACGTGTGAGATGATTACAATCACTATTATCCATGAAAAGATGATAATGTATAATTTTAAATGTTGCATCATTGTTGTTAAATGTCAAAGCGAAAGTAAATTTGGAATGGTGTTGTATTCAAAAATCAGTGGAAACCCTTCGAATACATATAATTATTCAGCAATATCTATAATGAGTAAAAATAAACTCGATATCATTGTCTTGTTTATTTTATCACTGACGCAAATAAGTTTAAATCACAAGAATATAATTTGTATTCCACCACGTCACAAAATGTAGACTTTTTCGCATGGTTTTACTCTCTATATTTATTTCTGTACGTTATCTTTTTTTGTTCCATTTTTTATTTCTCATCAACGTTTGAGAATTCCAAAAGTTGATTAATTATCATTTATCTATAAAAGAATCCTCTGGAATGCGAGTTGAATTAGAGATACACACACTTTTGAGAGTGAGACAGTAGATATATTTTATCAGGACAGAATTGAAATTATCAATTTGTTTCTATAGTCACTCTGTGAATTATTCAAATGTGTAATATCTACCGAAAAATATTGATTGTGCTCGTTCTTTCGATAAAGTGTGGATTGGAAGTAAAAAAGTGATATTATTGTACAAAAGAAGTATGACACCCTTTGAACCCTTTGATGCTACGCATTGAGATCAAAGAAAGCTATCAATTTTGGAAACGTCTCGTCAAGTATTTAAGAGGCCGCAGGCGCTTTACACGGGCTCGTTTTGTTCGCTCGCTTCAGACTCGAGCTTAACATGAATCGTGTGCTAGGCGCAACCCGTAGACTAGTCCGCCGAACTCATATTCACATAAACGTCGTTAATTCCCTAGCTCACACTTTTGATATAATTCGCTTTTCATATTTTTTCGGTATTCAAAAATATGTATCTAGGTTTTCGCATTTTCGAAATTTTTTCATTCTCCATTTGAAGAATTTGAAAAATTACAAATTTTTTGTTCAAAATTATGTAAATGCGATAACCTCCGTTTTTCAATTATTAACAGAATGCCAAATCAATCATATTGATATCTCAAAAATTTCGGTCGTGAGAGTTTGCGGCGTGGAATACGAGCGCCTACGACCTCTTAATACTCAGGTGTGTCACTGTTACTTTCCCACAAGCTTGAAAGTGTGGCTGGTGAATAAAATATCCCCAAAAGAATTATTGTCCCAAGAAGGCGGTGATTATTTGAAAATGGAATGTGATTACAATAGTAGGAAACAACTGTGGAGTCGTTATTCTTCTAGCATCTATCTCTCAATGTAGTTTTATTTTAATGTTTTTGTCTATTCGACATGATGATGTCCAACCAAGATAGTGAACTAAGTTAATAATAAATTGAAGTTATAATTCAAAACGACTGGAACGTATAGCAGGGTCTTGTTATTATTTTTAGAACAAAAAACTACTTTGCTTACTTAGACCAGCTTGATCATGATTCTTAAATACTGATTCCTGTATCCACGAAAAGCGGCCCTTCCACCAAAACTTTGGAAAATTGGGATCAGTGCAAAACGATATTCATAGATTGTTTGTGGTTTTTTATTCAATGAAATTGAATGTGATTCAAATAAATACGCGAACCATAAAACGTAGTTCAAAACAAGAGCTCATTCTGAGAATTTGTTATTTTCTAGAGAAATGTGATAGTATATATAATGTTGTAAATCAAGACATTATTTTAGACAAACTGAAATTGGGTTTCGCATTAAATCTGAAATATCATAAGTTATAGATAATTTACTGTACACTTTATAACAATGTTCATTCATGCGCGTCAGATTTACGATCAGTATAAGATGTTAGAGAGGAGTTTAACATCGTCTGACATTATGTTACTTGGCCTCTTTTAGTCATCTTATATTGTATGTGGAATCAGGACGAGTCAGCTGGCTTCCTGCCAACAAGAAATGCATGTTTACTCACTTTACTAAATTAGTTTCGAGAAAAAGAGATAATTTTTCCTTTTTTAAACCGATTCATGAAAATTAGTGTTCATCAGCATAGAAACAAGATATTGAGCGTAATGGAGCATTTTATATTGCTTTTAAAATTGTTTACATTCAACTTGAAAATTGTAGTAACTCGTGAAGTTGAGTAGTAAACATATGATATTAATAATTATTATTTTATTTTATTCTCAAACAAACATGTCAGGTTACATACGTATATGTAGAGTTACATTAGGAGACATACTAATAAGTATGAATTGAATTTGAAATGCAATTGTACTGTTTACATGAAAAAGAAAGAGAAGTCCGCGGAAGAATGTGGTGCTTTCGTGTGAGGACAAACATTTGCAAATAAATATGATGATTTTTCAAGATGATGAAGAAAAGTAAAACTTGAGTTGAAAAATTAATATTCACAGTAAAGATTCAATTAAATTCATATTGTTGTTAAGATCAAATGTTTGTTTCAAAGTGAACGTCTATAATATTCCTCGAACTGATATGGATTTGATTTCATATTCACGAATTCATGAATTTACGAATTCGTAGGCCTACCTAATTTTCGTGATACACGGACAACGATCTCAAATCACTTGCTAACTTTGCACCCTAACTATAGAATATGTGATATTTCATTCACATATCTGTGAACAGATCATGATATCATGATAATAATAACAAATAGGTATAGAAAATATATGTTTCTACTTTCTAAACAATTATATTCCGATGTTTTGTCCACACAAAACGGATAACTGATATTTTAGTCTAGGTAAATCGAGTACACAAACTAACATAAATATCAAAATATAACATTATTATTCGATAAGTTTTTTCGATCTTTTTTTCGATCAGTTTTTCCAACCTTTCTTTCGATAGTGACATAGTTAACATATGGTTAACATAGCAACCCCCGCATGCAGGATTGAAACATTAGAACACAAATAAACATTTTTCTCGGTCTGATTTGCATATCCTGCACTCATACTGAGAGATATTGCTACCAATTATACGCCAGTTGATGTGACGAAACCTTACAGACGAGTCTAGTCTTGATAAACGGTTGCATTGATGCCAGTTGTGAGACGGTTATGAAACGAAACCTTTGCTGTTCAGTTGTTTTCAAACAAGAGTAAGAATATGTGAATCGAATAAATATCAAATATGAGGTTAAATGAAGATGAAACTAGGAATGAAATATACTGTGTTCATACAATTTTGCAATATTATACGAGAGTTTTATACTTGGTCGATAATCCTTACTGTAGATTGAATTATAGAAACGACAGAAACAATTGGTAAATATATATATATATATATATATATATATATAAGATAGTATATATTCCATAGAAAATATGTGTTAGAATATACCAAATGTATGCTGTTTGCTGTTATTTATAGATTTTGCATTTAAAACCGCACGTTTTTGATATATTCAATTCAATAGTTTATTTGTCCGTAGAAATCACAATACATAAGTGAAATATATATTATACACTTAACAGGATGTTG
The DNA here is from genome assembly GCA_964007535.1 of Brachyptera risi. NCBI lineage: Eukaryota > Metazoa > Arthropoda > Insecta > Plecoptera > Taeniopterygidae > Brachyptera > Brachyptera risi. The sequence goes on from OZ023328.1 coordinate 44,859,140, forward strand.
GACTCGTCAGATATAATATAAAATAAAGTGAAATAAATAAATATAAATATATATATATATATATATATATATATATATATATATATATATATATATATTAATTTATTGCTGTTCACTGTTTTCATAATGTTTAAATGTGTTTTCCATAATTGTTTCTAAAATTGTTCATCATTACTGCATTTTTTATTATCATTGCCATATACTATATTGACAAGGCTAATATCTTTATATTATCAATTTGGACCACTAAAGCATATTCCATTCTATTCACATACTATTCACATTCTATTCTATATGAAGAACACTATATATTGACTTTATCGCACTTAGTTTCATCCAGGTTCTCCGAGTACATTTTTTGATCCAGAAATGGGTGGTTCTGGGAGAGGTAGGAAAGAGGGGGGAGGAAAGCATAAGAACCTCAACCCCGCCACTGTAATGACGTCATCTATTATATCCGAGTGAAACGTTAGTAGCACGTACGACAAAACGTCTCTTCTTTCATCCACCTTGGAAAACAGAACTAACCGCAGTTTTACTATTTTTATTATAGCTTCTTTCCACAACATTCATCATCAGAATTGGATTAAAAATAAAATAGATGTCGGCATGTACGGGAGAATTTATTACGTGCGCGGATCCTTCCCTCCCCCCTCACACAATTTATGCCAACTGGTGTGAAATATAAAAGATAGTAGGCTTTGTTATGAGATATTGTAGAAGTGAAACTGAGATTCGAACAAGAATTTCATGTGAGGCACTAAAGATGAAAAGATGGAAACTATAATATATTTTTTACATCCTATATTTTCATTGAATTTGATAATTTTCTATTCAAGAACGATGTTTGTAAAAATAATAGATACATTAGGTACAGTGATATTTTCATACAGTTGTTGTATTTTCAGAGCTAAGCATTTTCAGGATCTGATTCACGATTAAAAACTGAACTATGTTTTTCAGAAGTATCACGTGCTTAGAGCTGTTGTGATCCAATTTTCTCGCAATCACCGAACTTCGTACAATTATCTGACGATCTTCCTTTCTTTGTGGTTACAAAAAAAACTATACATGTTAAATAAATATGAATAATATATATATATATATATATATATATATATATATATATATATATATATATATATATATATATATATATATATATGTATGCAAATATTACGTACGTTTCGATTTCTAGGGATAGATTTCATTGATGGAATGGAATGCTTGTAATATACCACAATCACAGATTGAATTTTCAAGAAAATATTTTTCAAATCGAGAGATGAACTTGGTTGGCATCCATAAGTCTTCGTTAAAAGAAGTCGAGTCTTATTCTAAGCGTAATACATCAGAGCCTTTCTACATCTTTATAGCTGTGAGTTAAGTATTGTCATTATTTGATAATATATCATTTTACGTCATAAGAAAAGTATCATGTTGAAGTTATTATATATTACCACCCTGTATGCTGTACATCTGTACGTGCTACACTATGAGCATAATATGTTTCTGAGAGCGCATAAGCATAAACCCTCTGGGAGTCGACATTATTCAATAGTAACTCTACTGCAGATATAAAAATAAATATACAATATAGGTGGTAACCGTGGTGTGCACGATACAAGTTTTTCTAAATGCGGTTGGTATATATATATATATATATATATATATATATATATATATATATATATATATATATATATATATATATATATATATATATATATATATATATATATATATATATATATATAATACATAGACTTACAGTGTAAATTAAGTCAAGTACATAGGGGAATACACAAGTATTTGGAGATACGTTTTAGTTCTATATCTTAGACCCTATAAGCCGTAGAATGAACCCAGGTGCTAGCGAGCGAGCGTTTTAGGTAAATAATGTGAAAGTTATGTTATTTTCCACATCCAATAGTTGGATCTTGTAATAACTTGAATTCTGGCCGTCGAGGATATGTTAATATAACCATTTTTGGAGTCTATTACAGGATCGTATACATCCTTGAAAATATATTTCAGATGAAGCTGGAAAAGTACGATACAGTACCATCGTAATCGTTTAGAGAATAACGCATGGTGTGAATGCAAAATCATTAGGGGAAATTTACTTTACAAGTTATTATTAATTATTATGTGTTCAATATAATATTCTCGATTCATTTCAGCCTTATATCTATTGACTAAAAACCCAATTCGAAATGGTTCCTGTTGGCCTTTCAACGGTACTTATTTAATTGTATCCAAACTCAAGAATTCAGTCAACACATTTAATTCTGATAGTTTGATTTTGATTTTTGTGTTGTTAATTTTTTTAGCCATTCGTTGAATCAGTCGAAGCTCATTTTGGTATCATTCTGGACTTTATATTTTACAAGACAAAAATAATATGTATAGTTTTTCATAAATATTCGAATTATCATGTTCATAAAACATTATATTCTCTTTAAGGTCATTTTTACAATGGACGTGATTATTTCAATCGTGAGTTCCGAGAGAAAGTTAATTTATTCTGTCCTCTCTAATCGCACACCGTCCACTTTGCCTCAGTTGCAAATACTTGAAAGCGTCGGTTACGACGTCCGTCATAAAAATACTACAACGACGTCGGACGTCGGGCGTCGGTATGGGCGTCGGTACGAGTGTCGAATAATGTCCGACGCTCGTCGTTTGTTCTCCATCTCTGGTTGCGATGCGACACACGTAATTTCAGATAGTACTGCAACGTTCAACGTCTCTTGTTTTTGTTGAGAATGAAACGACGTATACATGCGCAATGCGGATATTACAGTAACACTCTAGCGCACACACATATATATATATATAAATATATATATATATATATATATATATATATATATATATATATATATATATATATATATATATATATATATATATATATATATATAGGCCTATATATATTGGATTCATGATTTTTTAGATGAAAAGTGCGTGATAACATATACATATGTATTACACAGTTTTCATCTCAAAAATCATGAATACATAACTGTGATAGTTCAAAAGATATAATATATTATATATATACATATATATATGGATATATATATATATATATATATATATATATATATATATATATATATATATATATATATATATATATAACCATATATATATATATATATATATATATATATATATATATATATATATATATATATATATATATATATATATATCTATATGTGTTTGTGTGTGTGTGTGTTGGATTGACTTCGAATGGGTTATGCTCTGAATGTTGGGTATTTATATCAAGACCCCATCACAAAATTGAATCGTTGATTGCGATATTAGAGGTTTTGGAAGGTATTCGATCGATCTATGAGGATACTTTCAACAATCTACCCTGATTTCGTTGAATTATGAATCGGTTGAACCATTTTAACTTGAATCGAAGTTAGTTACACGAATAACAAAACTAATAGAGAAAATAAATTTAAAAGTACCAACTTGTTTTAATCCAAGAAATAATGTTTATCGTATGAGATTAGAGACATGAAATCACAATGATATCCAATAGACGCTGTTTTATCAGATATTAGCGTGATGATAACGAAATACGTGCATAAGGTGATCGTTTCACCCAATTCAATTGGTTCGATTCAATACCGGCAAACCAACGCAACCCTCAATTACTCATCCTGGTTCAATGATTGCGGAAGTGATAAGAAATTAATACAAATATGCACTTTTTATGTAGGTTATGGATGAAGAGAGTATGTCGTATTTCACATTTCAGTAAACCATTTGATTGAATTCAGTATATTTCACGCTACATCATTATTCCATGGGAATAAACAACCCTTAAGTTCAAGTATTCAGGCCAACATGTACTTCATGTCAAGGCGGCTATGAGTAATGTCTAAATAATTTCCTCGTTTAATATCTCTATCTTTCACAACATTAAGAACCTCTTATTGTCATCTCAGCTCGTATTATATTGATGCCATAATCATGTTGTATTCTTCCATGTGAATAATCACGTGGCTGAAGCAACTAGAGTAATGTGACGACGTGCAACGCAAACATCTAACACAATGTGAAATCTTGTTGATAGCAGGCGGTGAATGATTGCTGAATGTTATTAATAATCAAGTAGACGAATCAACTAGCACTTCCTGTTGCTCTTACGGACAAAAGGAATGATGTTTGATTCACATTTTATCCGTGTTTGTGTGTGTGTGTGTGTGTGGTGACTAGTCACGTGATGGAAAACCTGATGGTTCTTTGCAAATCAGGAATTAGTTTTAATGCTCTTCAGTAATAATTGAAATTGAAAGTGTGGGATTTCACTTAGCCGCAGGTTGAGTTATTTATATCGTTGAAATTAAAACTTATCCATCAACTCACAAATGTGAGGTAGAAATGAGGATTATCAAAATAGCACTTGTATAATAACTCTTCTAATGATCGCAAAAGAATGGTGAAATACTTTTATTTTTCAAATAATATTCTCCCTGGCGGATACACTCTTGTTTTGCGTTATAACGCACGATCGTGGATCAGCTTAGTTGAGATTAAATTCACAAAATAAATGTATATTATACAAGTTTTTATCAAAACACTGTCGACAATATGGTTTTCAATTGGACACAGTATAACAATAGCAGCAAATGATTAATTATAAGAATAAACATCAAAATGCTAACAGTATGCCAATTTGGTTTATCATCATCACAATTCCAAATCTTCATCTTCATTCTCAATTAGTGGTCCAAGAAGATGGAACGAGTTACCAACGTCATTAGAATGAGTAGAATCCCTAGGTCTATTTAAATTATCATATAAAAAACATTTTTTGGTGAAGCAAAATTCAGAGATGGTTTTAAAAAATCATGTTTAATTTAGTTCTAATCTGTCAGCTCTTTCTGTTCTTTTTCCTTTTCCATTTGTAAATTTATAGTTCTTTTTATTATATTATCATTTGCATTTTAGTCATAACTCATAAGGTTAGGTGGAAGAGCAGATACTCATGTATCTGAACCTCGCCGTTTCATTTTTGTTAAATAATCATCTCATTTTGGAATTCTCATATGTAAATGGTTATTTCTGTGTTTTTTGATACTGTACTACTCAAAAATGAATGAAGTTCAATTAATTAATAATTGATAGTATATTATCTTGAAGTGAAATTATCGATATTCGTAGCAATAAGTACAAATAATCACATGGGAAGTAAATCATAGACAATGGAAAGATCATCTAGAATACAATGAGAATATATTGAACGAATCACGTAGCTCGATAGAGCAACTGAAAAACTCTTGAACATAAAAGCGTTCTTTTTATATTTCAGCTCTTGACCACATAGTTGATTTCTAAGATGGCTATTGAACCTCTTGAGGCCAGCATGCTCACGTGATTTATTGATTTATTATTTAGTTCTTTCTTCGTTTATTGTTAGAGAAGTAGAGATAAAATACTGTATTGGAGACAGAAGTTTAAATTTCAACTTATGCATTCTTATCTTGTACACTCCGTGAAAAATGTACTTCGAAAAGTAAAACATTGTTTTTGATAATCATTTTTGTCCGTTTTTTTTATGGTAGCCAATAACATTATCTCATATCCATTGAAGATTACTATACTGTGAGTATACGTATTGAGGGTATGGCTAATATTTATTTTCAATATTTATATTTATAACTATCAATATTTATATTATATTATATTGATATTTTATTTTGATATTAATATTTATATTCATTGTACTTGTACTTACTCATATCATATATTTGATATCATCTATAGAGGATGAATGAAAGGATGTATTTGTTTGATTAACGATCGATCGCTTATCAATCACAATTCTGCGTTGAAATTGAAAAACATATAGAAGATTTTTCCGATCCCTATGCACGGTGGTGAAAAAAAATCTCACAAATGTGTCGAAATTATCACAATATATATTTTCTCTCATCAAAAAGTGACTTATCTTCACTCAAAATATAGCAACATATTTAAATGGGTATATAAACATATACATTACATATTTTCGAAAAAGTTGCAATACATTCAAATTACCGTGATATATGTTCGACTATAATTATATATATATCTATATCTCTCTCTCTCTCTCTCTCTCTCTCTCTATATATATATATATATATATATATATATATATATATATATATATATATATATACATATATATATATATATATATATATATATATATATATATATATATATATATATATATATAGGCTATATATATATATATATATATATACATATATATTTATATATATATATATATATATATATATATATATATATATATATATATATATATATACATATATATATATATATATATATATATATATATATATATATATATATATATATATATATAGGCTATATATATATATTCTATATATTTTGATGGAAAAAAAGTTTGTGATAATATCGTGCGCGTGTGCCAATGTTTTCTATGTTGATATGAATCAGAATATGGAAGCCAAGCTATAGTAAATTGGCTCTGGCCTAACTGGTTATTAGTTGGGAAGTTTCAGATTTTCAATGCGTTTCACCAGCAGTTATTCTAATGTATCGTAATAGACATAATATAGGTAATTTGAATGAACCGATTCCGTGTTTGATCTTCATTCAATCTGTTGTATCACGTTTCAGAGTCGACATGGAATACGCGTTCGATATATATCGATATTCATTGTTGATGTCGTTATCGATAATCGGCCAGATTGTGGACATGTGCAGACTTCAAAATAGCTCCCTTTTCTCTTTCTCTTTCCCTCTCTCTCTCTCTCTCTCTCTCTCTCTCTCTCTCTCTCTCTCTCTCTCTCTCTCTCTCTCTCTCTCTCTCTCTCTCTCTCTCTCTCTCTCTCTCTCTCTCTCTCTCTCTCCACGCCGAAACACAGCAGATGTGACATTATAGATGCTATGGTGCAAAACAACCGGCGGGGACGTATTTAGAACGTCGAACGCAGCATTGCGATGATTTTCTCTCGTGTATAAACTGCAAAGTTCAATCGCTGACGGAGTTTAGTCAATAACTTTAGCTATAAAGTCAAAATGGAGTCTAAATCTGTTTGGTGAATTCACATTTTATGGATGGAAAGAGGAAATTTGTAGAAACTAAAACTGAGATACATTTCAGAATGATTTCTGGACAAGGATGAAATATGTTTCAATAACTTGATTATTTGAGAATAAAATACTCTAGTTCATTTGTACAATGTTTGAATATTTTGCCGCTTCTCATAAATCTGATAAAAATTGGTTTAACCTTAATTAATAAAACTTTAACCGACACTAAATGAAAAGTATGAAAAGGGAAGAATGAAGAGCTAAGTAATGTGGAAAACGTATTAAGAATTCTTCTCCAAGTGTAGGCCTATAGTGAAAGAAAAAGTGAACTTTCTAAAATTTAAGCTCATGACAGCTTTTTTGTATTAGCCTTTACTCACTTCTTTGGTTATACATGCCCATTTATATATCCACGATGTTTGGAAATTTGTAATAAAATTAATGAAAATAGACCCTAGTGGAGCCACCTTAAATCACGTCTCTCCCCCCCCCCCCCCACCGCCTTGATCAATGCACACAATTGCTACCTTCCGGCCGAATTTAATCTCGGATATAATCCTGCAACGTTGTCCTCTCGTTGTATTAGAGCATAATCATTTTCATGCCTCGAAAAAAGAGCTGAATTTAATTAAAAATATGCCTCTGTAGAAAATCTAGTATGCATGGCTGTGTTTACTTTGTGAGAGAATTCTGAACAATTCATATCAAAATGTGTCGTTACATTTTGTTTGAATGCTTTTATACTTTAACTATATTATAATTTGTAATAGTACCATATTTATACTTACTTGCAGGTGCAACGTTTTATACATCCGGCTAGTATTCACTATCCCAGGGTTGGTACCAATGTTCCATTGGACAGCGTCTTTAATTGCAGTGTTGGTAGATTTAATTGTGTATAAATTATTACGGATGGAAAAAATCTTGAGAATATATATTAATGAAGATCGATAAGAGCTCAGTGTGACACAAAATTGCTTTATTTTGGAATATAAAATATTACCAGTATAGAAGTGACCATTTCTCCATCTTGAAACAGTTTCCAAAAAATGAATGGTCAATGTTCAACATAATTATATCCTACCCTCATTACCATGGTTTCAAGAAAAACCCGAGTTTATCTTATTTCACTCGATTTGATTCAAGAATTAAATCATTGAAAATAATTCAATCAAATTTTATTCGATTTGATACAAATTAAAAAAATGCATAGTCTTTTATTTCGTTGAAGAGTCATTTCTACTTACTTTTATAGAACTCTAATATAACTAGAAAAAAAAATTCCGCGTGATTTTGATCGAGAAGTTACTCAATTTTCAGCCTGCAGTATTGAATTTAATGATATTACAGCGCATGTAAAAAAATATGAATTTTAATTTGTTTGTGTAGAAATAAGATGTTTAGGAAAGTTTAGAAAAAATGCTTAAAAATGAAGTATTCTGTAAACTCACCTTCTCAAAATTATTTGACCAACTCAATCCACTCGATGGGTCCAAAAAATCGACTCGGCAGAATGACCCGGCACCTCCACCAATATGCAATACATTTCCACCGAGGTCTACAGTGAGTGACGATGAGCATATTTATTGCAATATTTTACACTATAGAACTGACATACGAAAACATCATCCATTCCAATCAGTTCAGGAAGGGATTAATTGAATGAGTAATACATTCCGCATATTTTTTTTAATTGAGTTTATTACACGTCCAAAAAATTAATCACTTTTTGGGGAGTGTTGAAATCTTCCCAATGGTGCTCCCTCCGAACAACTCCCACTCATAATCCTCAGCAGTGAATGGGAATTTGAATTATTGAATTCGTATCAAGTTCTCAATTTCATTAATACATCGAATGGAGTTTTTCGATAAAATGATAACTTAGACGAGCGGCCGAGTGTTTAATACACTGAACCGTCATTCAGAAGACCGGGGTTCGATTCCCGCCATGGTCGACCATCATGACAGTTTTTTGGGGGGGTTTCCTGTGTCGTTCAGGTCAATACTGGGATGGTTCCTTAACAACAATCCACATCCGACTCTTCCACACTATCCAGAAACACTTAATAAAATAACCTTTCATCTCATCATCTCATATATCATTCACTTACGACAATAGAACATAGTTATCAGTACAGTGCGTCGTTAAACCCAATTTAAATTAATAAAAAATAAAATGAAAAATGAAAAATGACAAAGTTAACGCTGGAGATTAATAGGACCGGTTGTTACCGACAATATTTGATATGTTCGTAGTGACACAGTTTCATTAAATTCTTTTTCAAAACCTTCTCGATACATCTAAAAAACGTATCACTCCATTCCACATTTGCCCCGTCACTAAAAAAAAATACATTGGTATATATTATCCAAATGAAATTATCTTGATAAGTTGAGGCAAGTAACTCTCGTTGCATAGACTTTCGAAGTTACTAGATCTCGATTCCCTCGAGTAGAGCTATTGCAATCTTACCAACCGTACTACGCCATCCACATTTCCCGCTAAGTTATTGCCAATAGCACTGTATTCACGCTACGTGAGCACACGAAGCAATCGCATCAGCACTTCTCGACTATTGATTCACACTTCTTTACTTCTGCCAATTCTCTTTGCAAAAATACTATTTACATTAATCGCTCATGAAGCTCTAGTTCAAAGACCTGACACTCTGTGTTTGCCCATTGTTAGCGCTAGTGTCTGTCTGGAAGACATGGACTCTTGCCAGCATTAAGAAAGAATGAGTTATTCAGAGCCAAAAAATGAAATGAAACTTGGATTTAAAGTACATGTTAGAAGTGAACCTAATATGGCTTTTTAATAGTTTTAGGTTTAGAGACTAACTATATTACTTCATAGTGTTTTTTCAACTATTCAACATCATCCATGAAAACATCCAGTGATGGTAAATTTTTCTCTTTTGGTTTCTGGAGATGAATAAGTATACCGTAAGCGAAGAGAATACTAGAAACTAGACCTATGGCGGTAGTAAACCAGATAACGGGAAGTTATCCCACTTTGTCTCACGGGAACGACAGATATAAATGGATTTGTTGCTAGAATACGGGTTTGACTTGGATTTTGTGGAGAAGAAACAAGAAACTATTTCTTATCTAAGCTGTCGTCTCCAATCTTGAGACAACTTTATAGAACATTCAATCAGAAAGATATAAGTTTCTTTATGACTGTAGCGATATCTTGTTCTGGAAGAATGTAGACCCTCGGGAATAATAATTTACCCCCCTAATCTTTACACAAAGTTTTCGGATCGCATCTCGCAAAGTTTCTTATGAAATATTTGTGTGAACATGACGTTAACATGCTTCTAATGTCGAGATAAAACCACGGGTACTCATTATAGGTTCGAATTGAAGTGTATTCATAATTGTATGGATTCAAAGTATTCACAAAATGCAGAGTAAAATCCTAGGAAAAAATGGAATGAATTGAATCCATTTTTATATATTTATGTTATTTTGATTCATTCAACCATTTTTCTTCTGGAGTTTGCATACTTACAAGTTGTAGATCCAAATTTTATGAACGCAGTAAAATCTTATTCAAAATAAAGTGCTGCAGTCTTGAAGTTCAGTAATAAAAATGATATAGGTGAGACAAGTCAATACAAATACAAAACAATACAGAAGTACAAAAAAAAAACAGTACAAATAAAAAGTAAATAAAAAAGTAGTTTCAAAATGGCATTAATTATCACCGTTCATTTTTTTTATTTCATTCAAATTTAAATCAATACTTTGAATATACAATCCGAATCAATCTATCACATATTCTACTCTCTTTAACATTTGTAGACTTGTAATTTGGCTAACATTGTTCACATTGTGTCAAGCACCTGTGTCTTTGCATGAACGATTCGGCCATGCAGACTTCTAGCTGTATTTCCGGCACAGCTTGCTGTAATAACATCACTTCGCTGTCACTCAGTTTTGGTATACCGCAATTTTTAGAGACCTGAGCAGAAGACATTACAATTTATTGTATGAGTGTATCGAAGATTTCCATTTCATTTCATAATAATAATTAGAACCGAAATTTATGTTTATATTGGTTTATAACCTATACAAAAATATATCCAATTGACATTATAATATTTCAACCCAGTATCCATCTAAAACGAGAGAGAAAAAGGAATAAATCCTCATGAAATTTTCATATTATTGAAATGAAAATATGATGCCACAAACAACATCCATTTAACACTTCTGTTATTGCTTTACTTATAATATATACATAATCTTGGCTATTAGTACTCTAAGCTAGTTGTACCAACCGATCTCAAGGTACGCAAATAAGATAAATAATCAAAACACAAAAGTGAAAAAAACACAACTTCAACTTAATACTAACCCACTAACTATTGGATAGGGTATGGAAATAACATAATTAACCAACTGTGATAAGAAGTTAATCCGTCAACTATTGCCTAATCCACTAACTATCAATTAGTATAACTGGGTTTATATCCGTTTTCACTAACTGATTATGCAATAGTTAGCGGATCAGCTTGTTATAACCATTGGTTACGAATGCCATTTTCGTACCTTAACTGATAGTTTAAAGATTACCACTTGACCAAGGCCCAGTATTACCAAGTCCAGTTAGTATTCATCTGAGAGTTGGAGAAAACAAATACCACAGGTAACCATGGTGATAATAAGTTTGAACTGTTAGATAAAGGCTAACTAGACTCAGTAACACCGGGCCTAATATTCGTGAAACCGGCTACTATAGGCCCAGTATTACCAAGTCCAGTTAGTATTCATCTGAGAGTTGGTGAAAACAAATACCACAGGTAACCATGGTGATAACAAGTTTGAACTGTCAGATAAAGGCTAACTAGACTTGGTAATACCGGGCCTAACATTCGTAAAACCGGCTACTATATAGTAATATACTTACTCCGTCCGGTCCGAACTGAAGCTGAGTAGCAAAGTATTTACAGTCGAGCAGCACGTTCGAGCGTACAAACGCCGTCATGACAGCGTCCTCTTCGCCGCAAAGCCCTCGCGCGATCGTGTCGGCGAAGCGAGCCATCGCGTAGCCGCAAGTGATGAAAGGAGACTTGTCGAATTTCTCGGCAAAGTGTGGCTCAGAGCGCCGGATCATACCAGTCAAACTGAGAACCATTTCCTGGCAATATCAAACGTTTCATATCAGTTTTTATTAATGGGTGGAGGTGCCGGGTATGAATCCGAACGACGATTTAGTTCCATATGTATGTATATATGAATATTCATCTATATAAAATTATATTTATATATATATTATATATATTTATATATATTATATATATATACATATATATATATATATATATATATATATATATATATATATATATATACATATATATATATATATATATATATATATATATATATATATATATATATATATATATATTTATATATATTTATATATACATATATGATATTTAATTCATATTTTGTTTGACGCGCACTGTATTAATAGCTAGGGTATATTGGCGTTTAATGAATGATTGATAAGATGAAGGTGTCTCAGTTGAAGGGAAGGACGAATGGGTAATGGCCGATGTTGTGGGAACCATCGCGGCATCAGCCTAGGCTATAGATGAAAACCATGGGAAACCCCAGTAAAGATGAACGGTGGCAGGTATCTGATCGATATTCGACATGCCCCTCACCTCCCAGATCACATCAAGCGAGCGCGTTAACAACTGAGGAACGTGCACCGGTATACATATATTTATAAATCACCGTCCCTTGGTTCAAAGTCGGCTAAGACACTGCTTTAGAAACTGATATCAAGTAGGGCGTGGACTCAATTTCTGTATGAGTGATTTTTTCTCGTAAATATCAATAAACTATCACTCGTTCATACTTGATTATGCACTCAAATAACCTAGAAATATTGTTGGGGTCGTTAAACAGGCAATGATCAATCTTCATTTATCCCATCCACATATTCATGAGTTTTTGATTTGATATCGATCTACCTTGTGTATTATGTATAGAATAAAATAATTTTTGAATTTAATCGAATTGAATTGATATGTTGAAGACGACATTCATTCAAAACATCCACTCAAGAAATTGAACGTTTCTGATTCAAGATTGTATATGCTTACAACATTCTATATTTTTCTCTCTCGTCGACGCGCCTTAAAACTCCAACATTCGTTCAAAATTCAGAACATTAAAGGATGTATGGCAAGTGTGGTTTGAAGTTCATGACCAAAAAAATATGCTTGTCATCAATGTATAGGCCTAGTCAGATTGTCAATCAATAAAATAATTCCTGATAATAATATTCAGTAATTGACGACTCGAAATGGGCGTGGTTTTATCAATCAGTCAGTTGGATCATATCATTTGTAGTCATTTGAAGATACCCCGATTGGATATTTGAATTTGACCACAGTTCTAACAGCACTTTTGATTGGACGGTGTGATTTCTGACGTCAAGGGGGCGGTGACTGCGAGTCTTCAATTGAGTAATGACGTAGTAGAAACGAGTACCGTCACCCAATTCAATGTAAGGACGATAATTATAATTTTTATTCCAGAACTCTTATATATTATTTAATTCAATTAAAATCTATCCATACTTATCCTTACTCAACTACTGAATTGTCGTTTTGCTGGATAATACATCACGATGTTCTATAATCCTATAAACGTGTGCAATTCTACGCTTCGCTTTCGAATCGCGTAGGGCGTTGGATTGCGTGGTCGCTTATTCTGACACCTGATTCGTTGAAACAATATCGCTGTCGAGTTTCGCATGCGACGCGAGCAATCAGCGATAGCTGGGATTGTGCAAACAAATGACAATGGAAATAATACGTCAGTCTGCACAACGTAATCACGAGACATGATTGCAGAATATAGTCATTAAATGAAAACTATTTCTAGATTTGTGATTTCGAGAAATGTATATTGTAAAATAGGCCGAACAATAAAATATATTGAATGATAGAATGAATGAAACCATTCTGTGTTGAGAAATTTAATTCTTCAACTTGAAATTCATCAATATTCAGAAGTACAAAGATCTATCATTATTATCATCATGACCCACAGACAAGTCTGTTATGACTTTGTGGGTCTACGATATTTGTAAATAACTCCTATTTTGAGTATTAGAAAATCTTCTCAAAAAAAAAAGGAATGTATTCCAAAGGACGTATACATTTGATGATTCATAATGTACGGTAACATATATATATATATATATATATATATATATATATATATATATATATATATATATATATATATATATATATATATATATATATATATATATATATATATATATATATATATATATATATATATATATATATATATATATATATATATATATATATATATATATATATATATATATATATATATATATATATATATATATATATATATATATATATATATATATATATATATATATATATATATATATATATATATATATATATATATATATATATATATATATATATATATATATATATATATATATATATATATATATATATGGAACGACAATCGGGAAATAAAGAACAGTCACACAGATAAAAACAAATACAATCGTTCAATTTCATATCAACAGTTAAATTCATTCTGTTCCACACAACTCACATTCATACTTACATTATCAGTTCATCACATGGTCAGTTTATTATAAAAAAAAGTATAGCAGATGGATAGAACACAAATAAGGATAAGATTTTTTTTATGGATATGTAAAATACTATATAATTAGGTTCATAGCCGGTATAGGATTATCTCAGAAATATAATTCTAAAATAATTCCAAATTTTATAAAAATAAAACAAGTTTCTTTATTGGGTACATTCTTTCTTTCTGCAATGATAGAATAAGTTGTGGATATAACAAGTGTTTATTTTTTGTTCATATCAACTATAATTCTTCTGAATTTTATTTTATCTTGTATTATTATTGATCCCACAATCCTAGATCGTTTATCAATCAACAAACCATTTTTTTTCACATTCAACTAATTTGATTCAATTTATAACTCCAATTTTATTCATATTCAATCACTAATTAATTACGGTTATTTAAAAAAAAAAAAAATTCTCAATATCCACGACAATTTTTTTTAAATAACATCGAAACTTGATAAAAAATCATTGTTCCTCAATTAAGGCTATGAATGAAAGATAGGATCGTTTGGACGGGGAACCACGAGGGCGATCTTTACAGTGTAAACTCAAATATTATGTATCATGTTTATATTATATGGAATGCAGAATAACATCTCCAATGTAATTAATAAAATATAATCACACTCTTATACCATATACCCTGGTGATTAAACTCAAGATGAAATCCTATTACTTTGCGCACCACACTTTAATTAATTCCTACTAAAATAGATGTCTACTAATTGTTTACGTGGGGTTTCTTATAATTAATATTGTATACCTTCATTTTGATATGATTAATTATGTACTGATTGCAGTGCACCGAGCAGAATACGCAAGTGTTGTCAAAGCCTACAGTACATACAGTTTATAGCAGTAAATTAATTAAAGTGTCATGTCTGTTAATTAATCCAGTAACGGGTGGAGATCGAGTGGTGGGGGGATCGGCGATGCGTTCACCACAGGTCACATGATGTGCGTTTGTGATCTCATTTTGTCCTGGTGGGGTGGATTATTGAGGGCGGGAGGGGGGGGGGGGGTGGGGGGGGGCACCGGTGCTCATCTAATATCATCCTTTATATTACGTTTGCGCAGTGATCGAATTCGAAAAATTCTTAGAGAAAACGGTAACTCGATTTACGAAAGGAATTATATAGGCCTATATACCTCACCCATGGGAAGAAAAGTGGGGATATTCTGCGTAGCCCTTCAAAAAAAAATGTGAATTCATACTTTTCTGATAGTGTTTTAATTTTCCGGGTTGCTGGAGATGTAATGGGGGCGCTGAAGAGCGTATACTGGAATAGCGATACTACTAAGAGTTACTCTTGGTATCTTTATTCCAGTATACACTCTTCAGGCGCCCCGATGTAATTACGAAAATAATACCAATGTTGGGATGAACTATCATTGTGTTTAATCCTCATTACACAAGTAATACGACAGCATTTCAGAATCGTTTTGGTTATTTGCGTCTAAATAGAGATACATTTTATTGTAGTAAGAACAGTAAAATGACAAGGTTCCCTATTCCCTCCCCATCCACGCTCTCCATGAACTACCCATTCCCCTTCCAACCAATTTGACCATTGAGCGTGACGTATTTTCTCTTCCTATTGACAAGTCAATTAGAAGAGTACATAACCACATCATGATTTTTTTTTCTAGCATAATATAATCCAACTTCCCGCATCCAACATCCTCACTAATATTGTGCATGGTGTAAAATGAACAATTTTTCAATATGGCGTCGGGCAGTACGCTCCATCAAAACAGTTTCAGCACAACTGAAGCACTAGGGGGGGGGGGGGGGTCCTATCCACCCAGAGCAAGGTTACCATGAAGTTTTTTTACGTGCTGTCCGTCAAAATATCGGACGGTATTGTTGATGCGTTTTCCCATACCATGACATTTCACGTCACTTTAGGTATGCAATCTATCGGCAAAAACTAGGACTAGAACGGTGAAAACAATTCCATTATTGATTGAAAAATTCTGATGTGATGCGATAGTATTATAATTAGTCATATAAAATAAAAGTAACTATTTTGTATGGTATAATAGTCTGATCAAAAAAAATAAAATAGATGGTGAAAATGATCGATCATCGAACTAATATCAGAGTGAAACGGTAGCTCAACGATGGAATACATTCAAATAGTTTTATTCTGACACGACTTCCGCAAGACGTCCCCTGCCGGCCGTCTCACAAGCTAAAGTTGGCTCTATTTTTTTTTTTTTTTTGTGAGGAAGGGAAATCTTGCCCGCAGGTTAAATTGCGGGGAGTGTCGGATTCTTATACCGACTAAAACCCCTCCTCATTTGTGGGTGACCCCGACAACGTGGTCATTTCATCACCCATTTTCATATTGATTGTTTCGGATATAATTGTTCGAAATTAATGTTATAAATCACTATGTAAGCTCGATTAAATTTTATCTATCAAATCAGTTTGCTTTAGGAAAATGAATACTTTGTTGATAGCATTACTATCATCGGCCAAAACTTTGGAAATTGAGTCTTCAAATGCTAGTTGTTGTCTGATATTGTTATATTTGGTACATTTCAATAATATATGTTTTATGGTCAACACCTCATTACAAGTGTCACAAAATAGTTGGCTCTACTTAGACGTGAAAAAATAATTCCCTCCCACGATATTTTCTCTGGCACGTGATTGGTTGAGAGCTATCTACCGATATTTCGACGGACGGCACGTACAAAAATCGTCATTGGAACCTAGCTTAAGGTGTCATATTTGTCATATTGGGCTTACCTTCGAGAAACCTGAGTAGGGTCTTGCGAGAGACAGTACCGGGACGAGGCTGGTGAACGAGGCGCCTCCGATCACCGGAACACTGACTGTTGTCGCGTCCAAGTACAGGTTGGAAGCAACAATACTATTGGCACGGATCGACTGATCGGTTATCAGACCAATCACTTTGTCAGGATTGTACACGCAGGACAATTTGTAAATCTGTAAATATATAATAATAGTTACGAGTATTTATGTAAGATCTTGTGTATACGTATAGCACCATAACAAAAATATATCAATTGTATATTTTTGAACGGGTGTTTCTTTGTATTTATTTATTTATTTCATTTATTTTACTTTCCTTATAATTAACATAACACAATATACAAAAGATAACATGGAACACAGATTATATATCAGATTACAACAATAATAATAAGATTAACGACAACACATGATGAAAAGGAAAATATATTACTGAGTGCAAGAAAGAAGAGAACTTGTGTTTGCACTCAGATTATAGGAACTAAAATTATAATACAAGTCTTTTTTCTACGAATATGGGGTGAACTGGACCGGAGATTATTGAAATGATATAATAAGTATGATAATAACTTTCAATAACATCAATAACATCAAACTAGATGATTACATTTACAAGTTCAGATTCTCACTACAGAACGAGTCAGTTGAGTTTTAGCGTGGACTTTAATTCGATTATCGTTAAATCTGAAAACTCAAAATTTCAATTGAATTCATCACCGTAACACAATATTACACAATATTGCAAATTTTCACATAGATTGGATCTTCTGAATCGGGTTATGAACATGATTGATGAAGAATTAATGATGAAATAATTCGTATTAATTCGACTCCAAAAATCTATTCGAATGATCATAAAAACACAAATAGTCAAAATTTCATGAAAATGGCAGTAACTGACTTGATTGTTTCAAAAACCATATTAGTAGATTTCTATTAAATACAATACCGCTTATTAAAATGACATACTGTATCATGTCTATGAATTATCCATGTGTATATACTTTACAAATCTCATCTTCGCAGCGTCACTAAAATGTGTTCACCTCGTTAATGAGTGGTACGAAACAGTTTACGGGACGCGTCGCGACGCCCATGATGGCACTCGGACAAAATACCGCCGTCGCTTCGGCCAGCGAGCGAACTGTGCCCACGTTCAGGTTAAACAAATCCTCTGACGTCATTCCAGGGCGCCAGGTCTTGCCGGCGATAATCAACACAATATCCGAACCCTGTAATATATCGGGTTGTAATAATTGACATATGAGCTGAATTAATCGACATGAATTGATAATTGGCATGAATTAGGCCCAGTATTACCACGGCCAGTTAGTATTTATCTGAGAGTTGATGAAAACAAATAGCAAAAGTAACCATGGTGATAACAAGTTTGAACTGTCAGATAAAGGCTAACTGGACCTGGTAATACCGGGCCTTGGTAATTTTACTGATTAATGTACCATTTCCCATATTTGTGTAGAAAGTGTTTTGGGGTTGGGGTTAGTAGTCAAAGTTGGTATCCTCACCTTGATTGAGGGTAGAAAATTAATGGTTAAAATACTGTAATTTCTTCGAAAACACCGAAAAAAATACCAACCCACCAAAACACCAATTTCCTCCTACCATAAAAAAATGGCGTGGTACGTAAATTGACGAATTTACCGAATTTGGCGAATTTGGCGATTTTAGTAATTTCACTGAATAACGTACCATTTCCAATATTTGTGTAGAGAGTGTTTTTGGGCTGGGATTGGATTTGGGTTGGGGTCAAGATTGACCAAATGTACCAATAAATGTAGTAAAGTGATAGTGATAACAGCTCCTACCCTGAGAGCATATTTCAGATTCGCTGGTCCATGATACGCCTTCATCCTGCAGTTAGTGTCGATATGATTCAGATCAGCCACCATCCCATGCACATCCTCCAGATCGAACAGCGACACCTGTTTGATGTGGGGCGACTGTTTGAGCTGGATCGCGAGGAACTGGCCCATCTTAGCACCGGCCCCGAAAACAGTCACTTTCACCCCCTTGCGTCCCGTGGGACAGACGGGGTCGCACGGGAACATGGTCGATCCAGGGGGACAAAACCGAGTCACTTGACGGGCTAGGAAACGAAGTTTGTTCGGAGACTTTCGAAACATGTTGATAAATTATTTACAATTTTAGATTGTATAGTGATTTGGTTGTGATTTTATAAAATTTATGACGGATTTTATTCTAGAAGAGTTATTGTGGATTTGCAGAGATTTATTATTACGATAAGTTGGACGTTTCACATGTTATGTCGAATAACCTGAAGAAATATTAATAGATAGTTAATTTTAAATTTAGTTTCTTGGATTTTGTCTCAGTTTCCCTAGAAATGAGAGTAACATCAAGCGTTTATTATAAAAGTACTCGTGGGATATTTTTGTATTGTTTACATAAAACTTATTAAAACCATTATCCACTTAATTGCCATGGCATATTGTTTCAAGAATAAAGTCCAGTTTATTCGATGCTATAAAAAGTTACAACTGTCTTATGAAATTGAATGAAAGCCGAAATGGTAAAACTATATAGAATAAGATGTTTTTCATGTTTGATGTACATGAGTTATAAATAGAGAGATTATCAACTCTATTTGTCGACTGTTCACGGTACATGATTGACTACTGGGATCCAGCTTAATTATCCATATAAAATACAATTCAATTACAGAAATTACTTATATGAATGATTAACTTATATCTAGAAATGAAATTCAACGATATAAAAAAAGGCATTATCGGAAAACAAATACGAATATTAATTATGAATTTGAAGATAAGTTCATTATTATATAGATGAAAGTGAAGAATAAAGGATGAGCCTTCAAAATTGTCGTTAGAATGTGATCGAAATTGATGGTTAAAAAGGCATATCTTTTAAACAAATTTGTAAAAAAATGCCAGTATATGAATGTCATTCACAAAATCCCATGCCTCACACAAGACTTAAACCCACATCCAACTTGACATCAGTTTCTAAAACAGCCACTCAACTAACCGAGCTAGACGAGCGGCTTTCTTTTCTTTCCATTCTTCGTGTAGTGTATTGCCATATCGAGGTCGTATTTCATTACTCGGCTGATGGAATCGTTTGGATTCGGAAAGAGTTGAGATAATAGAAGAGTTTGTATGAACTCACCGAGTCACTGGAGAGCACGAGAGGAAGTCAAGTACAATCGAGAAGAGTATCTAATTATTATTGATGTGGCGAAAAGCGGAAACATTAACGGTGAACAAAAAAGGGGGAGGGTTTTCACCAGTCGATTGATTCATGCTCTTATAAATAGCTTGATTGTCTTTTCGTTATGCAACTGTATGAATATTTTTCGAACGCATTCTTCAAAATTATAATATATGTATATATATGTATATATATATATATATATATATATATATATATATATATATATATATATATATATATATATATATATATATATATATATATACTTCGACAAACTGATAAACCCCTACAATTAATCTGTCGTTTCCCAATTAGAGGCTGATGATGAATGGATACGACAGTTCAAAAGCGGCATTTCGCGGTTATTTTTAGTTTCCAAGGAGGTATTTTCACCAAATATAAATAATCATTGTTTGCTTGACGACCCCACCAACAGCTATGGTATACGGGGGGGATATTCTCTAAAATATGCTCCATTCTACTTATGCTATTATTGTATCGATTTTCGTTCGCTTTGTTTCTTTTATACGTGATTACACATTCTAACATTTTTATCAATGACGTATGTATTACCTAAAAACTTCTCCAAATGATTGGTCACATATAAATTCGGATACTCGAACGATTTCTCCTAATTTTCTCGAAAATTTTTCTTTTCGGTGTTCATAAACATGTTTTTTTTAATTTCTTTGATCTTCACAGAAAGCGTATACTTTCATTCAAGTCTCATGTTTTTTTCCACTCTTCTAATCAAACGAAACAGCGATATATAACTCAACTTCAATCTTCAAAACCTATGAACAATTGCTCTCTCACTCAACTTTATAAGAAAGAGCTGTGAACTCAAAATGTTATGGGGTAAAGTGAGTTATGCGAATCGTATATCGGATTTGTCGCTCGCATCGTAGTTATTTTATTATTCCTAGTTTATAGATATTTTTATTGAACAGCACTAGAATTCTCCGATTGAGCTATCAAGATCTTACACCTCTATCATGAGATGGTGTCCGTTATTGCCGTCAGAAGGTTAATGACGTATATGCAATGAATGATGAACACTCGAGTGGTTGAGCGCTCACCAAAACGAGAGAGCGCTAAATAATGTGCTCACATCGCGTGGAAGACATTTGCTAGATTGGCCTAGTCCGCTAGGATCGCTCGGTTGTAGCGGCTACACACGACATTATAGACGTGATAGGAATAGAACGGATGCATGGGGGTGTGTTTTCACAAATTCTCACAACGTTCAACTATTCCCAGGAGAATGTGTGTTATATACATCTTTTTACTCGAAAGGGGTTTTGCAATATATTTTTCTTTCATCTCGACAGGGAGAAATCGTGCAGGTAGAAGGGTGGTGTGGGTACCCTCATGTGGTCGCATAAAATGGAATTTCTAGTTAGAATTTACTTTTCTATATTCTAGGTATATTTACTCGAGGAAATAAACGTTGAGCGTGTAATATAGGGAGTACGTGAGGAGTGTGTTTTCATTTTTGTTGATTATGTATACTCTGTCTTTTAATATCCCGCATATTTTGTCCACTAGGGATTCAAATATTGATGCCTCGTTCAGTATACGTACACAATCCCAATGTGTATATAACATGTATGCTCATAATATATATATAAAATACCGTTTGTCGTGCTATTCTACGCATGCGTCTCTTATTTTCTCATTCTCTCTTCTTATATCTAATATCAACAGAAACTCTCATGTCGATCATTTAATCAAATATCTGTCATCTCGAGGGGACTCGAAAACGAATTCCAGACGCAGCTTATATAAAAACAACAACAACAACAATTGAAGAATCAATAAGAGATCAGCTCAGTATTTTCTAACAATCACCCAACAATTCTTCATAAAAATGTTCGGAACTAAAATTGGATGTGAGTGTGAATTTAACATTTTGGTCCCAGAATGTGGTAATATATCTTTGAATAATTGATGAACCGCAGTCCAAAACTTACGGTCATCAAATATGTATGACGGTAAATGTGCAACCCATGTCTCTATATACTAGGATTACATTGGTATATAGTGCGCTCTGGTTCTAGTCTGCCCTGCTCAGAGAACCGTGTTCAAATACCACTCGGGGATGAGTATACTACAGTTCAGGTTGAATAAGGTGATCAATTATTGGATACAGTCACAGCTAGGTTCACTTGTCCACTTGACCTCTCTAGTTGACCTGTCTACTTGACTGAAACGCATTCTTGTCGTTTCAGTTGGAAGTAAATCTATATACAAGAATCTCTGAAGAGGTTCCAGTATAAAGTTATTTTGCGTGTGATTGGATTGCTGAACTTGCCTTTTTTCATATTTAATTATACACCATTTTGTTCGATCTTTATGTAGTACTTTACATAAATGATAATCAAATATTAAAAAGTGGTATTTTTCGTCCACCATCTCACAGAAATAAGACAAGACATTTAGGTCTTATTCAAATAGTGTGTATTAATAAGATTTCAGTTCTTCTAGATAAGAATTTTCTTATGACAATATTTATTCACATTCACAAAAACATTATACAGCTACAATACAGCCATGATACAGCTATGATATACAGCTTCAGACTCCCATGAACGTCCAGTGGCATTTTTGTTCAATTTAGAATAACTAGGCAAACGCGTTATGTGTTTCCGCGTTGATGGATGAGCTAGAACATTTCAACTTATATCTTTGGATTGGTCTATATTGGGTTTCAACGCCGCACTGTAATGATTACTAAGATCTATTGGCGTCGGATAAATGATTAATGAGATGATGGGGTGATGAGATGAAGGTTTTTTTATGGGTAGTGGGAAGGATGGTGGGAAGGAAGCGGTCGTGGCCTATACTTTGGGAACCATCCCGGCATTAGCCTAGACTACAGAGGGAAACGACGAAAAACCCCTGTCAAGATGGACGGTGGCGGGGATCGAACCGGGTCCGATATGTCCCTTCACCTCCCGGGTCACATGAAGCAAGTACGCTAACCACTCAGCTACTGTGCCGGTTTTGGATTGGTTATTAAATATATACATATACAACTTGAGGTCCAAACATTACGTCACTGCCATCCTATTTCCTGATCAATTTCTATGATAATAAAGAAGGCTTTGTTTTAATCGTTCTCAGTTAGTTGGTGACACCTGTTACTTGGATTTGATTGGTTTCTTTAGTAGCTTTGAGTGATTTAAAAAAATTGGATTATATATTTTTTTACATCAAAAGGACTGATCTAATTGAACTGAAAGTTCGGAATAGGGTGTATAATTATTATATTGAAATTCCCTGAGAATTTGAATTCTCTCGAAGGAAATATTTTTGACGATTTTTTTGCTCTGCGTTATTCTAATGAAATTTTGGAAAATTTTGAAATGAGTTTTCTCAGAAGTGGTTGAACCGATTGCGCCTCAAAACTATGCAGTATCAAGCTGGATAAGGACACTTATGTATGCCAAGTTTCAACTGATTTTGGATTTCCGTTTGACCTGTGGAGCGCGAAAAAAACCCCAAAAAACAAGCACTTTATTTTCGGGTATGATGAAATTGAGTCTTCGCTTCGCTCATCCAATAAATGAATAATCAATGGAAGAATGATGAATAAATATATCAATCAATGAAATATATAAGTATATTCGAAGTTTATGGTGCTATAAAAAAATGGGTATATCAGTGTTGTTCAGCTTTGATAGTTTGGGCAGAGAGCTTGGGCAGTATCGCCATTTTATTCTTGTGGATGCTGTTTCATCTTGGATGTTGAATATACCTAGGAAAGGATGGAGATCAGTATCTATATTGCGTCGGGGTAGGTTCAAATGAGTTAGTGTCATTTCTGCCGACGAAAGAAGGCTTGAAATAATATCTTGTGTAATATGAAGAGGAAAATCAACTTCGTATATATCTTACTAGAAACACTTTTCAACCTGACGAATTGAATAATTATGATTATTTCAGAAAATAAGAATTAATTTCATGTATATCTGCGCGAGGATTTTCTTGTTCCTTATAATCTCAGTCAACCAAGTATTGACATGAGATCAGTAAATAGTATGAATGTATTTGAATGAAGTGATAAAAACACAGTAATACATGTAATTGGTAGAAGTTTATTCTTCAGTGAATAAACGTGCCCACGTTTTTAGTTCCTAATGATTTGATTCGAGTACATAGCACTTTTTGTTTTAAAACCTCTTATATATTTCTGGTTATTATTTTGGTTTTCTTTGATCTGGCTGTGAGAGAAAACACATAGGTTTCAGAAGTGATAAAATCGAACAATCGATACGCAATTAGAATCTCTTTATTGAAATTGAATCCATGCCACCAATTCCTTTTCATTCCAAACCATTCCTGATCAATTAATATTTGAAAAGTGAAATTTTAACTTCAATGTATTATTAATTCATCATCATCATATTGTTATAAATTGTATGTTTAATTTATGCATAACCTATACATATGTTAATCTTTGATTACATGAACAAGAATAGAATAATATATAAATTCATTGAACTGAATCGATATATTGAGAGTCATACAAAATAATTATGTTTCTTCTACGTGCTTCTGGAATATTGCAGTTTTATTAATCATCCGTTTTATATAGACTCGAAGTCTCAGCAAGTCGAATCGCAGCGGCACTTACTTTCTTTTGTGAACATTATATCATTATACGTTTGTTTAGATCATTATATTGTATGTACTTTATGAAATAAGAATAAAAAACAATGTTGAATTTGAATTTTGAATTTGAAGTATGGATTTTATTGATATTGTTTTTGTAAATTTATAGAATTTCTTATATTAGAGAAGAAGATATGCTTTTTCAATTTTAATAACATCGAAACTTGATACAAAATCATTGTTCGCCTCTGAATAATGCTAGGGATGAAAGTAGAATCATTTGGATGGGGCACCACAAGGGCGATATGATAAAGATATGTAGAAAATAATATATGCGCAAAGAATATTATGTAACATCTATTTGTGTCATGTTGTTGATATTCTGATTATTGTATGCTAGTGTACAGTGAATGGTATTTAATGCATCGATTATATGCAGATAATAATAATTGTCAAACTAAGTATAAAATAAAAAGTTCCTTCAGAGCATTTCCAAGGTTTCGTACGTGGTAAGTTTCTCACGTTGTCAAGTTACATGAGAAACTAAAAAAAATATACATTTCAAAATTGATATTTTTTTCGTAGTTCTGAGTGGTTTCGTTGGAGACAATAATTGAAACGTTTTGTGTGTGTGTGGTATTGACATCTATACGACAGAGACTATTGGAAAGTTCAGAGGTTATGTGGCAACTGGAAACTTGGAGGATTACGGTCAGTCCCACACGAGTTGAACAATATTTCATCATTGTTTTCACACAGAATAAGTTTTTTTTCCACGGGAATTATTTTTTGGAAATTTATATTTGTCTTCATACAAATAGAGTTCGGTCAAGTTTGGTATGATACAGTTATTTTCACAGAATATATCTTTGTTAACAAGATATATTAAAAACATTTATTTTATTTTATAACTTTCATTTACTGTTTGCTCGAATATGTAAGATTTTTCATATAATTCATTTAATATCTCAAGAATGTCCTCAATTTTTTTCGTTTTGTTATCATTGAATATACATTGTTTTTGATCAAGTCATTGGGGAGTTGACGATTTTTATATTCAAATTTTGTATTATATGAGAGCTTGAACTAACCATACGGTTATTCACTATAATTATACATCCAATTTAGGGTCTATCCATTAACAATCTTTGCACCATTTTATCGCCTATACTGAATAAGTACTACCTTACGTGATATTATGATGTTTTCCTAGTGCATATACACGAACATGACCTACGTGCATGGTCAGCTTTGATATCTCGCTCTGAATCTCGCTATCACATTGCAAGACTATTTACCTTCTGTAATCGCTTGTCCAATGTCTACTCTCATTCGATAAACTATTTCACAAACAAGATCTTATCGTGGGCGCCTTTTTTATTTGACAAACACATCTCTTGACCTGGAAACACGTGCTTACGTGCTTACGTGCTTACGTGCTTACGTGCTTACGTGCTTACGTGCTCACGTGCTCATGTGCCCTCAAAACTCACGGAAAGTTGGGTTCAGTGTAAAATACGGGAGATACTGATTAAGGACACAAGTTCAACAGCAGACTACAAAGGAGTTGAATATTATTGTTTATTTTGGCATGCAAATAGGAAGTTTTGAAATAACAAAAGAAAAAAAAATTACAATCATCGATATGAAACGTTCATGATTATCACCAAAGTTCAAACTACTGCCGTTCCATTGAGTCACTGAGGTCAGTTGGAAAATATAAAAACGGAATGAAGAATATATTAATCAAATGAAAATGTATAATAAAAAAAAAACAGTTTGAATTGTCTGTGAGGAATTAAACAAACTTATAATCGTGATAGATTTCATCCATATTTTTCCATTCTTAGAAGCAAAGTGGTTTCTAATAATAATAATAATAATAATAATGAAATCATTTTTATTCTAAATTCAAATTCAAATGAAACAACAAAATTCAAATATGCATACATGTATACAGCCAAGAAAAAGAAGTCGTATAATCAGGGCCTATATCGGCTGAAACTAAAAAAAATGTAATATTTAATAAAGTTTACTTGGAAAATAAAGAATCGAGAAATCCGCGTAAGAGCGTGACTCTTGTGTGCGGACAGACATTTTTGAATGAGTATCATGATTTTTCATGATGACAGGATAAAAATTGTATAGTTTTCTCAAAATTTTTTCATTTTAAAATTGTAAATAGAGCGTTTGATAAGTTCAATATTCTAGTTACCAAAATTTGTTCTGAGGAAGTGAATGAATTCAACTTTTTCGTTCCGCTGAATGCGCCAAATAGAATCAAATTTGACAAAATTTGAAGTAGTTTACAACAAAAATTTGAAAAGCGTGAATCAAATTCGCTTATTGAAATCATCATCAAAAATAAAAATAAGGAATCAATGTTTTCCAATGCGTGTCTGACCTTGAGTCGGAGTAGGTCATCAGAGAAAAATGTATAATAATCAATATAGGTATAAGATTAAGTAAAAAAAGCGTTTGGTATGTTCATTCGGTTACATTTTTTCCCCAAGAATCTCACATTTCCACGTGCTGAAAATGGAATAATTAACTGAATATCAATCTTCCTACAATTTCTCCATCTCGACCTCACGTCATGGAATGCCCCCCAAAACCAAAGCCTGTGCCAAACTACCTTCTTTCGTGTGCATTTATTGTCATGGATGCGAGGGTGTACATTG